>JAHIAM010006153.1:0-30338 GCA_021605205.1 Aegilops longissima | reverse complement strand
CGAAGCGGAACTGCCCCAAGTATTTACGGATAAAAGGATGGCAAGGTGAACAAAGGTATATGTGATATACATGTTATTGATGTGTACCTTACTAGAGCTCGTAGTAGCACCTGGTATTTGATATCGGTTCTGCATAATATTTGCAACTCAAACAGGACTACGGAATAGACGCAATCGGCAAAGGACGAGGTGACGGCGCGCTGTGGGAAATGGTTCCAAAGTCAATGTGATCGCAGTCGGCACGCTACCTCTACATCTACCTTCGGGATTAGTTTTAGACCTAAATAATTGTTATTTGGTGCCGCTGAGCATCAACATTATATCTGGATCTTGTTTGATGCTAGACGGTTATTCATTTAAATCAGAGAATAATGGTTGTTCTATTTATATGAGTAATATCTTTATGGTCATGCACCCTTGAAGAATGGTCTATTCTGTTGAATCTCGAAAGAGTGATACACATATTCATAATGTCGAAGCCAAAAGATGCAGAGTTGATAATGAAAGTGCAACTTATTTGTGGCAATCGCCGCTTAGGTCATATCGTAAAACGCATGAAGAAACTCCATACAGATGGACTTTGGAATCACTTGATTATGAATCACTTGGTACTTATGTAACTGCCTCATGGGCAAGATGACTAAAACACCGCTCTCCGTTATATGGAGAGAGCAATGATTTGTTGGAAATCGTATACACGCATGTATGTGGTCCAATGAATGTTGAAGCTCGTATGATATCGTTATTTTCTCACCTTCACAGATGATTTGAGTAGATATGGGTATATCTACTTAATGAAACACAAATCTGAAACATTTGAAAAGTTCAAAGAATTTCAGAGTGAAGTGGAAAATCATCGAATAAGAAAATAAAGTTTCTACGATCTGATCGTGGAGGAGAATATTTGAGTTACGAGTTTGGTTTACATTTGAAACAATGTGGAATAGCCAACTCACGCCACCCGAACACCACAGAGAAATGGTGTGTCCGAACGTCGAATCGCATTTTACTAGATATGGTGCGATCTATGATGTCTATTTCCGATTTACCGCTATCGCTTTGGGGTTATGCTTTAGAGACGGCCGATTCACGTTAAATAGACACCGCCAAAACTGCTGAGACGACGCTTATGAACTGTGGTTTGGCAAGAAACCAAAGTTGTCGCTTAAAGTTTGGGGTTGCGATTCTTATGTAAAGAAACTTCAACCGATAAGCTCGAACCCAAATCGAAAAATGTGTCTCATAGGATACCCAAAGGAGACTGTTGGGTACACCTTCTATCACAGATCCAAGGCAAGATTTTCGCTGTTAATTCGGATCCTTTCTAGAGAAGGAGTTTCTCTCAAAGAAGTGAGGGGAGGAAAGTAGAACTTGATGAGATAATCAGATCTACTCCCTTATTGGAAAGTAGTTCATCACAAGAAATGGTTCTCGTGACAACCACACCAATTAGTGAGGAAACTAATGATGATGATCATGAAGCTTCAGATCAAGTTACTATGAACCTCGAGGTCAACCAGAGTAAAATACGCACTCGAGTGGTATGGTAATCCTATTCTCGAAGTCATGTTACTTGACCATGGCGAACCTAATAACTATGAAGAAGCGATGGTGAGCCCAGATTCGCAAAATGGCTGGAAGCCATGAAATCTGAGATGGGATCCATGTATGAGAACAAAGTATGGACTTTGGTTGACTTGTTCGATGATCGGCAAGCCATTGAAAATAAATGGATCTTTAAGAAGAAGACCGACGATGGTAATATAACTGTTTACAAATCTCGACTTGTTGCAAAGGTTTTCACAAGTTCAAGGGTTGACTACGGCGAGACTTTCTCACCAGAAGCGATGCTTAAGTCTCGTCCGGAATCATGTTAGCAATTGCCGTGATTTTATGATTATGAAATTTGGCAAATGGATGTAAAACTGCATTCTTGAATGGATTTCTAGAAGAAGAGTTGTATATGATGCAACCAGAAGGTTTTGTCGATCCAAAGGGTACTAACAAAGTGTGCAAGCTCCAAATGATCAATTTATGGTCCGTGCAAGCCTCTCGAGTTGAATAAACGCTTGATAGTGTGATCAAAGATATGGGTTTATACAGCACTTTGGAGAAGCCTCAGATTTACAAGAAAGTGAGTGGGAGCTCAGAGCATTTCTAATATTATATGTGGACTATATATTATTAATTGGAAATGATATAGAATTTCGGATAGCATAAAAGGATACTTGAAGAAAAGTTTTCAATGAAAGACCTCGTGAAGTTGCTATATATTGGGCATCAAGATCTATAGAGATAGATCAAGACGCTTAATTGGACTTTCACAAAGCACATACCTTGATAAAGTTTTGAAAAGTTCAAAATGGATCGTGCAAAGAAAGGTTTTTACCAGACATAAAGTGTAAGATTGAGTCGACTCAATGCCCCACCACAGCAGAAGATAGAGAGAAATGAAAGATGTTCCCTATGCTTCAGCCATAGGCTCTATCATGTATGCAATGCTGTGTACCAGACCGACGATGCTTAGCTGTAAGCTTGGCAGGAAGGTACCAAAGTAATCCAGAGTGGATCATCGACATGCGTCAAGAACATCCCTGAAATACCTGAAAATGACTAAGGATATGTTTCTCGATATGGAGGTGACAAAGAGCTAGTCGTGAAATGGTTACGCCGATGTAAGATTTGACACCGATCCGGACGATTCTAAATCGCAAACCGGATACGTGTTTTTATTAAACGGTGGAGCTGCCGCTTGGTGCAGTTCTAAACAAAGCGCCGTGGCGGGATCTACATGTGAAGCGGAGTACATAGCTGCTTCTGTAAGCAGCAAATGAAGGAGTCTCGATGAAAGAGTTCATTTCGATCTAGGTGTCATACCTAGTGCATCGGGACCGATGAAGATCTTCTCGTGATAATACGTGCAATTGCCTTGGCAAAGGAATCCAGATTTCACAAGAGGACCAAGCATATCAAGAGACGCTCAATTCCATTCGGGACCAAGTCCAAGTGGGAGACATAGAGATTTGCAAAATACATACGGATCTGAATGTTGCGCACTGCTAACTAAGCCTCTTCCACAAAGAAAACATGATCAGCACCAAGACTCCATGTGTGTTAGAATCATTACTATGTAATCTAGATTATTGACTCTAGTGCAAGTGGGAGATCAAGGAAATATTCCTAGAGGCAATAATAAAGTTATTATTTATTTCCTTATACCATGATAAATGTTTATTATTCATGCTAGAATTGTATTAACCGAAACATAATACATGTGTGAATACATAGACAAACAGATAGTCACTAGTATGCCTCTACAAGACTAGCTCATTAATCAAGATGGTTATGTTTCCTAACCATAGACATGTGTTGTCATTTGATTAATGGGATCACATCATTAGAGAATGATGTGATTGACATGACCCATTCCGTTAGCTTAGCACTTGATCATTTAGTATGTTGCTAATGCTTTCTTCATGACCCATACATGTTCCGTAACTATGAGATTATGCAACTCCTGCCATCGGAGGAACACTTTGGTACTACCAAACGTCACAACGTAATCGGGTGATTATAAAGGAGTACTACAGGTGTCTCCAAAGGTACTTGTTGGGTTGGCGATTTCGAGATTAGGTTTTGTCATCCGATTGTCGGAGAGGTATTCTAGGCCTTCTCGGTGATACACATCACTTAAAGCCTTGAAGCATTACAACTAATGAATTAGTTGTGAGATGATGTATTACGGAACGAGTAAAGAGATTTACTGAACGAGATTGAACTAGGTATTGATACCGACGATCGAATCTCTCGTAAGTAACATACCGATGACAAAGGGAACAACGATGTCGTTATGCGGTTTGACCGATAAAGATCTTCAGAGAATATGTAGGAACCAATATGGGCATCCAGGTTCCGCTTATTGGTTATTGACCGAGAATGGTTCTAGGTCATGTCTACATAATTCTCGAACCCGTAGGGTCCGCACGCTTAACGCTTCGATGATGTCCATTATGAGTTTATAAGTATTGATGCACCAAGGTTGTTCGAGTCCCGGATGTGATCACGGACATGACGAGGAGTCTCAAATGGTCGAGACATAAAGATTGATATATTGAAGCCTACATTTGGACATCGGAAGTGTTCCGAGTGAAATCGAATTTATCGAGTACCGGAGGTTACCGAACCCCGGGAACTACATGGGCCATAGTGAGCCTTGGTGGAAAGGAGAAAGGGTTAGCCCTAGGTGGTCGCGCTTCTTCCCCTAGTCCTATTAGGACTAGGAAAGGTGGGCCGCCCCTCTCTCTCTTCTCTCCGGGAACTTAATCCAACTAGGATTGAGGGGGAATCCTACTCCTGAGGGAGTAGACTCGCGGCGCCTCCTCTGGCCGCCAGCCCTCCCCTTGGCTCCTTTATATACGGGGCAGGGGCACCCTAGTACACACAAGTTGATCTACGGATCGCCTTAGCCGTGCGGTGCCCTTCCACCATATTCCACTTCGTCATATCGTCAGAGAGCTTAGGCGAAGCCCCGCGCCGGAGAAGTCATATCATCGCTGAGCTTAGGCGGCCCCGCGCCGGTGGAGCATCAACATCGCTACCACGCCGTCAGGTTGACGGAACTCATCCCCGACACTTTGCTGGATCGAGTCCGGGATCGCCATCGAGCTGAACGTGCGTAACTCGGAGGTGCCGTGACGCTCGGTGCTTGGATCGGTCGGATCGTGAAGACGCATTTACCACATCAACCGCTGTTGTTATAACGCTCCGCTTTCGGTTCACGAGGGTACGTGGACGACACTCTCCCTCTCGCTATGCCATCACCATGGTCTTGCGTGTTCGTGAGGAATTTTTTGAAATTACTACGCCCCAACACTTAGATGTGATATCCTTAAATAACATCTAGATGTGAATTAGACAAACTGATATTCTACCGCATCAAGAAAGAAAACTCGATCAAAACACGCCTCGCTTCCACGTCATGAGAGTCGTCGTCAAGACACACACATAGACATAGACATGCATATCCATGTTTACGAAAATTCCATTTCCATCTTCATCTCCAATCATATTTGTCCAACTGGCACATTATTTATGTTGTTAATTATATACGCAGCAATATTAACGCATAAAATCTCTTGTTTGCGACGTCCGATCACAGCTGCCACGGCCGGTCCCGACCAACCCGAACCTCTTCATCACCCGCAGGTGCTTCCCGCTCAAACGGTCAAGGCCGATTCATGTCCGCCAGAGTGGACGCGACCTCTCACCGGCGCCGACATTGAAGCGCGCGGCGGCCGAGCGAGTGTCGCCGAGCCACTTCGTGCACGCTGCTGTTCGCTGCTAAAGGTCGCAGAGCGGCCACAGATGCATGTAAAGTTCATGGGAGTCCGTATACAGCTAGCTGTCCTCCCCAACTCGCTAATCTCTTCCGTGGTGCTAGTACTCCATGGCGCGATCCATCGGCAAGCAGGCAGGAAAGTTATCGATACTGGCTTCCGGCGAGTGGCATGCCGAGCGACCGTGGGGGTCGAGCTGTGGAGGAGGGTGAGACACTAACAGGACACACTTGATTTAAATGTTGGTTTTGCTCGATGGCGCGATCCAACGAAACGAAACGTTGGTTTCTCTCCGTTTCCATTTTTTCTCCGGAAAAGCGTAACTTTCCACTCCATTTCATTCCTTTACAAGGTTGCCCTGCATAACATTCCATCAAATATTTATCTTTTAGAGATTTCAAATGGACCGCACATACGATATATAGATATTTTAGAGTGTAGATTCACCATTTTGCTTCGTATGTAGTCACTTGTTGAAATATCTAGAAAGACTAATAGAATATTTAGGAATGGAGGAGTACACATACGAAGCAAAATGAGTGAATCTACACTCTAAAATATGCCCGCTTGAAATTTGTAAAAGAAAATATTTAGGAACTAAGGGTATAATTTTGTGCATGGCACATGGACCCGATGATGAAGAGGCTTCGCAATGCTATCAAGATTCCATCATTTGTTTACATAATTGACGACTATACAAATAATTTTCCAAATGACATGAAATTGTACAATGGTGTGAGCTTTCAGCTTTTGTTTCGTGGTTCTTGCCATCGATGCTCTTTCGAAACAATAAAAACTAACTTCCTTGCTAATGTATGTCAATTATGAGCAGATCGAGCTATTAATTACATCACAATCAAGACAGAGTTGTGAGAAGGTGTTAAATTAAAATTGATCCATGCTTTCATTGGCAGCAACGCCCCCAACTCTGTCTAAATCAACAAGGCATGTTGGGAAAAAGTAGCTGTCTGGAGCATGCAACATTCCGATCATTTTGTGCAGTTCCACTAAAATAGAGCTGAGCGCCCTGTTCCAAAGATATTAAGTGTGATTACGATAATAGAGGACTGCTGATGAAACAATAAACACACAAATAGAAGCCGATCACCTTTGCAGTCCTCTTAAGACTAACTAGTTGGAGAAGATTAGGCTCAAGTTGGATGAGGAGGATAGAGCAAAACCAATCTCCCTTTGTGTAGTCGCACTGAATGTAGAGACGCTGTCGTGTGAGATTTTATACAACCGCACAAAACACTCTTAAGAAAAAGTGATTTGTGCAGTTCACCAAAAGGTCGCAATAGCAACGAGGTGAAATGGATAGCCCTGCTTGCAAAAAAGAGGTAGAAAGGAAACAATTACTGGCCAATAACAGCTTGATGACACATGCGACGACAAAAAGAAGCATATTCCTTGTCCTAAGGGAAGATAACAACACGGTTGTGTTTGTCTAAAACGGTGTGAGGACGAGAATGCAATATGGAAAGTACGCCGACGAGCTACATTTTGGGCAAAGAACTATGGAAGATCCACATGCAGCGACGGGGAAGACGGGAGGGAGCAAGGCCGAGGGGATACCGAGGTCGCCGGGATGTAACTAGGTGAGCGGCGCGGGCGGAATCTGCGAAGCGGTGGCGAGGCCCGCCCGCTGCCGGAGCTTGGTCGAGAGAACGACGGTACCGCAGATTGGGACGCGTTGCCTCGCACCGCCGAACGGAGAACGATGAACTTCCTCCCTTTCCCAGCGGACGGGAGGCGGCTGGATCAGTGACCAACGGTGAGAGAGAGGCCACCGACTCCTTTCCCGGCGGACGGATGCGGCCGGATCAGTGACCTACGGTGAGAGAGAGAGAGAGAGAGAGGCCACCCCAGCCTTGTGTGAGATACTCAAGAGCGACAAACCACGAGGCAGGCTCCATTGTATATAGTGAGCGGACTACCTTTTTCTCCATAAAAATCGCTTTTATATTCCGTGTGCGCTATTGAGCGCTATAACTTTATTTAGAAATAACGCGCAACGCGGCCAAGTCGAACTTTGTTTCGTGCACGCGGCGGTACACTAATTTCCCTAGATAAACAACCGCTATAGGCGCTCAAATTAGCACATGGGCTGCCATTTTGTAAATAAATGAGCTCCACCGTACCCGCCAGGATGTGGCTGGGCACGGAAGCGTGAGTACGCGCATGGTGCACCTATTCTCTTCTTGTATACGCATACCACCCACGTGGGGTTGTGAGAGAGATACAAACCTAGAGAGATATAGTGTGGGTTCTTGAGAGTTTTTTGGGGGGTCAATCAAAAATGTAACATATGCAATGTGTGTGAAAGAGAGTCCTAGATATAACATATATATAGAGGGGCGGTCCACGAGAAGAGAGTGGAGGTATCATCGGCTTGAGGTGTCCATAGAATCAAGAGAGGGATGATGTGTGTGTGTGTGTGCATGCGATCGATAAAGAGTGCCATCGAATTTGTGTGTGCCCACGCCAAAGATATAGAGTGGCTGGCCCATCGAACGTGAGATGGGACATGTGCAGTTTGTCTCTGTGGCATGGATACCTACCGCAGCACTCGACTATTGGTGTGTGGTGGGGAAGAGGAGGCCCAATTAACTATATAGGTACAATGGCTGGTATATGTGTGGAGGGGAGAGAGGCCCACCTCATGTATTAAGGAGATCGACGCCTCATGTATTAAGGGAGATCGATCGGCATCCATGCATATGTGCAGGAGAGGAATAAGGTTGGGAGAGAGATAGAGCTAGAGTGTTGGAGGGGGTGGTAGTGGAGTTGCTTCTAACAAATGGTGGGATAGGCTTGCTAGACAAACGGAGGGCACGCCCACAATATCAATAAGAGAGGAGATGGCTGCTTGTTGTCTGTGCATGTGCGTGTGAGAGACAGGCTAGGAGGCATGCACGAATGATGAGGGGGGACGATGTGGCTGTGGTAAGCAGACATAACTACATAGGAAGATCAATCGCCCTTTGTAAGAGAAAGGAGAGACATAACTTGTGAGGTACGCCGACGATTGGGGGGGTAGTTAAAGTCCATCTAGGTATATGTTGGGAGATCGATCAATATACATGCATGTGTGTGTGTTAGAAGCAAATGAGGCACGAGGAGAAGGATAGAGAGAGAGAGGGATGCATGTAGGAGGTGGTACGAGAGGCATACTATATCGAGGGGGAGGAGGAAGCGAGTACGAGAACGATGAAAAGAGTGGTGGGAGGAGGCATGGACGGTGACAAGAGAAGAGGGAAGCTTGTGTTTGTGCTAGGCACACTGCTAGAGAGGCATATCGATCGATGTGTGCCGAAAGAAGGAGCTGGGGGCCTACACACACCGTGGGTGAACTACCTAAAGTGAAAAGACGAATTTATGGATGGAGCTAGAGAATGCCGAGGGAGGGTGAGAGGGACGCCATGTGCATGCACAAGAGAAAGTTAGCGCTAGCTACAAAGACTAATCGAGATCATATATACTTCATTATAAAACCAATTCGGATATTTGAAGAATTTATCATAGTGTTTCAAACCGAGGCATGTGTGAATATATATAATGATGATACACATGGTGTGGTTATGAACATGTTATACTACATTTAATATTTTTTATCTCTACTCTTATAAAAACCGGAGTTGTTGATGATGGTGTGCCTGCCATCTCGCATTATAGGTCATCCGATTTATATCTCATGGATAGCAAGGAAACTATGATGGTTGAAGTTGGCAACAATCATGATTGTAGATTCTTATTGAAATAGAGAAACGAATTCAAATTTAGTTTGAATTGCAGCGTAGTATAGACATTTGGAATGCACTAAAATGTTGGTATGAGTAGGTTACATGCATTATACAAGAAGCTTAAAAAATTTAATCAGACATAACATGGATTATATTCTTCCTTCCATCTATATAGGTGTAATGAGATTTTAAGACCGCTTTTGACTATTGACAAGATTAATAGTACATGAGATGCACAATGTGAAAATTATATCATTGAAAGAACCTTTCATGCATTTAATTTAACGGTGTGCTTTGTGTAAGTTGCATGTCATATATCATTGCTCTAATATTTGGTCAAAGTTAGCATAGAAAACGATTAGGCCCTATATAGATGGAAGGAGGAGTAGCTTTGAATAGCATTTGTATAGTAAAACGGGCTAGACTCTCTTTGTGTGGTGTGAATAGTTTTATTTTTTTCGCTTTTTTGGTTCAGGAAGTGCGAATTGATTTGGTATGTACAAGTACAATATTAATACACGTTAGGCTTGTCCCAAAACTCAACCCGCCTTGTTATATCCCGAAAATTCAGATATCGTGCTCCCAAACTGGCGCCTTTCACAACCCGCCTTGCTATCCCGAATTACAACGCGCACTAAAACTCCCTCCAGCTGCCAAATCCCGACACGCCAAATCCCCTTCTAACCCCTGAGCCGAAGGGCCGCTTAGTTCAAATCGGTGGGGGTACTTTTGTAACACACCCTGCATTTTGGACAAGCTGCCCCTAAGTCATGCTTCACCCTCCCATCGCCTTTTCGCCATTCAAATCCCAGCCGCCATAACCTCTCCGCCCAGCCGCAAAACCTCACCTCCTCCGCTCCGCCACATAACCAAAGGCTCAGCCGAGCCTCTTCCCGACGACGCCATCCACCGCAACAGCTCGACGTCCCTTGTCCACCTCCTTGATGAGGATCCGTCGTCCATCTCGCCGCAGGCCGCCGGTTCAGCCGCCTGCCCTCCACCTCCAAGGAGCTGCTCCACGATCGCTTCGCCTATCGCGCTGCTCCATCCCCACAGCGCCGCTTTAACCTGCTCCACCGAACCGTAGCATCTCACCGACTTTCTGACGGCCGAGGCCTACTTGGCGCCACTAAAGAGGTTGTACACTCATCGCATCGCACATTCTCCTTAACTCGACCTCCCGGCGCCGACGGTGCTCCAACCCGCACCCCCATGGAGCGACTACCTTGAAGCCGGGCGCCATGGGCGACATCTCCACCGCGCTCTCCCCAAAGGCGAGGCCCTTCGGGCGGCGGCGGCCCATACCAGCCGGATCTGCTGCTGCTGCGTTCCTCGCCGATCGCCGCTTGCCCAGCTGCCTGCTGCTGCCCCCGTCAGGTGCCGCTGCTCGCCTCCGACTAAGCCACACTTCATCGACTCAATCGACTTTTGGGTCACCGATTTTGGGTCTTGGGGGGCTCACGGAGTTAAGGAAGAACCACCCGCAGCGGGACGAGGGCTTGCCGAGAGGTACCGCACTATCTATCTTACGGTTCAGGGTGGGGGGGGGGGCCTAGAGGGCTGGCCGGGGCGGCGGTGGCGAGTTGTTTCGGGGCGGCGAGGCGGCGCTGGGACCGGCGGTTCGACCGATGGTGGCTGACGGGTCAGGGGGGTGCTGGTTGAAGATGAACTGCAGGCCCTCCCTAAACTACATGTCAAGTGCCTCTCGCTACCATTGTGTTCAGTTTTACAAGGGCATTCATATTCCACAAGAAATTTCAGTTTCGAAGCTAAGTTCAGAGTCACAGTTTTACCTCATCTGCTGTAGTCGTGGTTTTTGGTGATGTTAATTTTACATCCATTTTACATCATGTATTGGAGATGCTATTAGAATCCCACTTGAGATTGACGATGTCTGCCTTGTGCTGCTTCAGCCTTGACGCCTTACGGCTCACCGGAGCTGCTCCAACGACGTAACGATCCATCACAACAGAAAGCAGTGCCCTAGACGCCGCCTACTGATTCCTCGATCTTCCTCCACACCTCCGACAGCCACCTCTGCCTCAACTCGCTTCATCGACCAACCCAATGATGCCGAGGTCGATACGGCTACAAAGAAAGAGGTTGTACACTTGTTGCATCACTTATTACTATACATTCACGCCGATCCATTAGGGCTATTTTGGTTCAACGAAAAACATCGATCCACGGGTTGTTACCATCACTCTCAATTTCTGCATGCTCTCCTTACATAATCTCACCATATTTTTTTCAGATGCATGTCGATATTGTACACAAATCATGCTGAACATGTAGAGAAAAGAGAAGAGTTTTATGCGGCAATACAATGTCATGCGACATTGCTCCATGGTGGGTTCAATGGCAAACCCTCCCCACCCCTCTCCGTGATTGTAATGCAGGAAGATATCTGCTCGAGGCGGATTCGCACGCAGCCGACCACTCCTATTTACCCCCAAGGTGCTTTGTTTACCTTGGCATGATGATGTTAGTCATATCATGCATATGTTGCCTTGCAAAGGCCTACTTTTGATATCACATATGTCATCTCGCTTAGTTTTGACATGTTCAGAATGCCACCTATTTAGTTTCTATATCATATATGGGAATTATGCAAGATCATGTCTTTTAGCAAGCCATAATATATGTGAAATGTGCAATGCCATCCTGTTTTACCGTGCATCATATATTTGAATGATATCTTGCCCATCCTTTTCTTCATTACATTTCTATTTGTCGATAATGTTTGTACATTAAACTACTCTTCCCGTGAATCAGCCATTTGGGTGGGAGATGGAAAATCTGGAGGAAAACAAGGCCTTCGAAAGACATGCTACCTGTCAAGCAGATCTCTTGTTGGGTCCCGATAGCTCCTCGTAGATGGATTCGTAGATGATGACCAGTCCTATTCCCCCACCGAGGTGCATGCTCTAACTTGGCACGGTTATATCGCTTCATATCATGCATATGGTGTCTTGCATTGCATAGTTTAGACATCATATACACAAGATTCAACACCATGTTCTTAGTTCGTACATCATATCGAATGCCCTCTATTTAGCATATAAATCACATATGTGAATTAAATGATGCAATCCTAATTACTTAGATAACATGTAGGTGAATTATGTCATGCATCCTGTTTAGTTATTCATCATATCTTTGAATTATGTTATGCTATGCTATCCAGTTTAGATAGACATCATATATGTGAAATTATGTCATGCTATCCGCTTTAGTTAAACAATATACATGTCAACTATTTCATGCCCTTTTTTCCACACTATCTATTGCATCTATCTCTCATACAATGTCTGTACATTCAACTATGTTTCTTGTTTATCATCCATTTGAATTGGAGCGGTGATGGCAGATTCAGCGGACTAAAACACGGTCTTCAATAAAACAGTGCTACCTCTTGGTGGAGATAGCACCCCGTTGTACATGCACAAGAACCAGCCCTACCACACATAACCCAAACTCTCGCAGATTGTACCGCCATCAGATGGACAAAGAACCAGCTTCACCTAATCTGACTCCAACCCCAGCCGATAGTAACCAGTTCCTCAATGACACAACACCATCTCCACCACAGAGCTCCCAAACAAGAGCAGTTAGTAAGGCAGCTCTAGTGCCCAAAGGGCCAAGATTATCACGGCGAACCCCAACTCCACCAGCTAGTACGCTTATTCTCGTGGAGGAAGCAAAACTAGCTAGTCGTAGTTTAGCATCTATCGATTTGATGTTGTTAAATCGTATGTGTATCTTCCCATCTTGGAAATATTATATCAAGATGAAGGAAAATGCCAGCTGCAGTGTGTTTGTCCA
Organism: Aegilops longissima; assembly: GCA_021605205.1. Classification (NCBI taxonomy): domain Eukaryota; kingdom Viridiplantae; phylum Streptophyta; class Magnoliopsida; order Poales; family Poaceae; genus Aegilops; species Aegilops longissima. Next base: position 17,434 of record JAHIAM010006153.1, on the reverse strand, counting down.
GGAGTTATGTGTAAGTAATGTTATTCATGGCAATTACTTTGCTTCGCCCCATACATCCTACCTCCATGATGGTTATAATACAACAAATTTTCCCATTTTTCTCTATAGAGAAGGACCGATTTGGAAACTCAGATGAGGTAACCTGTGCTAATACTCTGCTATCTTCAAGAATGCTTGGTGGCAGTGTCGGAATTACTCGAGGAAAATGTACTTCACCGCAAAGAAACTCATCAAATTCCTTTACGCTCTCCTCGAGACATTTATCGGACGATGATCGGGAACACCTTGTTCTGCATCGTCCCAACCAAGAATGTGGTAAGGTCTATGAGCTCATTTTCTATTTTTAAGCATTATATTCTTGCGCCTCATATCACTGCTCATGTAGAACAAGTGCTCAAACCTCAAGAACAACTGTTCTAATTTAAGATTCCATTGCTATCATAGTTCAAAAAGCGCTAGGCGCATTGTGCGTTTTGCCACCGCCTTTGCGCTTTTATCGACTAAAGTGCATGCTTATGCGCAGTTATGCATGATTATGCGTAGTTATGCACAATGAGTTTTGCTAACGCTTAGAGCCTAGGGCGCTGCTTTTAAGCCGCGATAAGCGCCGCCTTTTTAACTATGATTGCTTTGTTTTGTATCACTGTATTTACTCATACAAACTTATTTTTAAATTGAAGGATCCAATCGAAACTCCAATGGCAATGTAAGGTATGTTCATGCATGTTTCTTTAACAGGTTTGCTCTTATCAATAGCTCTTGATTTCAATTTCAATTGTGTATACAGTTGACTTTCATATCATGCACATTACTAGCATCACAACAGAGCCAATAGTGTTGTTGTACATATAGACCCGTGGTACCCATCTGAAATCTTGTTGTGCCGTGTTGTTTCCCACGCTTTGTATTCTTTCACCGATGCTTTGTCTTGAACTGATATGATTTGAACCGTGTCACTATTTTGATTTGGCAAGACAATGCAAAGGACCATAGGACATAGATATATGTTTGTTTGATGCTTTCATTATGTACTAGTACTTGGCAATAGAAGACTTGGTAGTTTAATCCTGTCCACCTTACCAATGAACTGGTTCACCGAAATGAGTTTCATATACTAGTACATGCTAAACTTGTTATGTGTCCGCTTGTTTCTTCTTTAGAATGCTAACATAATATTGGGGAAGAGTGCCTTATTACAATGGTAAAGGAAGTAATGCGATAAGGTTCAGATAGTGACACATCCTTGTTGGTCTCAACAAAGCTGATAAAACAGCTAAGGAAGACTATCTTGAAGACAACGAGACAACCCCAAAGTCCCCGCCCTGGTTTAGTGCTCGAAGTTATCGCCACTACCGCTTGCAATAAGCTATTCAAACTCACCGTCTCAATCAGTTCGGTTTCTTGAGTCTCAACTACAAGCTGAAAGACATCGATCAACTGTATACGACAAGAAGCGGAAGGATCATGGAGGTCCTTGGAGCATTCAGATGCATATTTCTGGTGCAACAAAGAAGCGTTGAGGATTTTAGCGCCAAACGGACAAAGCTAATCAGCTTGCTGTTTATTTCCAGCATGGTGGATACCCAGATAACGCTTTTGAGCTCTTCCGTTGTTTCAGCTTATGTTCTTGTTTTGCTGCCGCTTATTTGCACCGTGGCCAATTTTGACGGCCAATGTATGTAATGTGCTGCTTTGTTCCCTATATTTGCAATCGGTGGCGTAACTTTGATGCCCAAAGGATGTAATATGTAATAGCGTAATAGGCTAGCGTTAATTGCTTCCTTATTTATTTCCTTATTGTCTTGTTTAGTTGTTTGCTTGTAGTCACCGCAGTTCTTTTTCTCGCTTTTTTCTAGTGGCCACAATAGCCTACTTTTGGTAACTAGGCCAAAATAATCATGGCAACACACGGATCGTTGTAACCATGGGCCTCCCGCAGTCAGATGATCCATGGGCCTTCGTCCGCCGGAGGATCCATCGCCTTCTATACGGGCCTTAGAGTCCATGGGCCTTCTACGGGCCGTAGGGTCCATGGGCCTTCTACGGGTCGTACGATCCATGAGCCTTCTACGGGCCATACTATCCATGGGCCTCATACGGGCCGTAGGATCCATGGGCCTTCTACGAGGCATATCATCATTCCGCCAATCATGGGTCGTACTGTAACGACGGGCTGAATTTGGCCCACAAGCAGAAAATGACAGTAACGGGCCGTATGTAACTGAATGCTGCAAATGAGCCCAAGAATCAATGGGCCCTGAGAAGGTCGAAAGATAACTTGGGCTGGAAACAGCCCAATGGAATAACGGGCCGTTAATGGGCCAAGAGTTACAAAGGTCCTCATATGGGCCGAAAGAAGTCATGGGCCACACATGGCCTAAGTTAAAACAGATCAATCATATTGACAGCCCAGATGACGCTTACTAGGCCTAATTCGGATAGGGCGAACGGGCTCGGGTTAGCGGGCTGTAATGGGCTATATGCGAACAGGCCGCTAACAGCTTCTTCAGGCCGCCCGCCACCTTTTGACCAGGTCAAACGGGCCGCCTTTTCACAGAATGGGCCTCGCTGGGCCGCGCATGTGTCGCCAGATTACAGGCGCCTTCGTCCAATGAGAGGATGACATCTGTCCCAACAAAGGAGCCGACACGCAGTTTCTCCAGCCAATGATGATTTTACACGTGGAAAATCCCCATTGGTCGGGCTGTTAACGGGTTATCGGATCCAAAACCCGACCCGATAGCTTAACGGCGCCCGTTACGGTGGATGCCACGGTCGGTCACCCTTGACGTAAAGCACTTCGTGACGCGCGATTTATCATCATGGAAATGGACACTTCCATGATGATAATTTTGGCAATGTCATGGAACACTTCTACGACAGCACAGGTATGACTATCTTGATTCTGTCAAAAAGTTGTCATGGATGTACATGCATGACAGAAAACGCGACCTACTATGACAAACACGTATCATCACGGAAGTGTTTTTTTTTGTAGTGTGAGGTTCTATGACCGACTACCATCCCTCGAAGTTAATTGATGTGTCCGCCGAGGAACCGGACGGGCGATGTGGAGGATGACAAGAATATATGGCTAACCAAGTTGGGACCATAAGGAAAGAACCTATCGGAATCGAGGGACTTGCATGCTCAGTCCAGCTTGCCGTGGGTTGTGTTAGGAGATTTTAGCCAGATTTTATACTGCCGGAGAAGGAAGGGGCACTCCATCATCGCCTCGCCTTCAGCATTTCAAGATGCCCTATCGGACTGTAGGTCGGAAGACATAGGGTACAATGGCTACAAGTTTACATGGTTCCGCGACGCTTATGTAGAGAGACTTGATCGGGCTGTTACTAATGCAGAATGGCTACCTTCACCCGCTTGTTGGTCGGAGTAACTTAGACATGCACAAGTCCGATCATCGCCTAGTTGTTCTTGATACAGAATATCCGCTGGTGTATGTAAGCCTCACCAAAGAAGGAATAGAAATTTGAAGTACCATGGTTATCGAGGAGTCGGTCGCTGAAATTGTCAATACGGCTTGGTAGAGGGCATCACATCGTGGTCTTTGTCCTACTGCCATGGATAAGATCAATGTGATACACCAGATCTCCATGCATGGGATCGTGAATATCTTGAAGAAGCCGCAGGCCAGCTGAAAAGGCGAGAAGAGAACTCAATGTTTGATGAGGCAACCATACTCGGGTGAGTCAAGATGAAACAAAAGGAGCTGTCAGTCCTAATTGAAAATTTGCTAGAACAAGATGAGATCTACGGGCAACAGAGAGGCCGAATAAACTGGTTAAAGAAGGAGATCGAATTTTCCTATTTTCAGCACTGTGCTACAAAAGAAGGAGGAACCTCATCAAGAAACTGAAAATGATAGCCAAGCTTGGGTGGAAGGTAATGGTAATCTAAGGCCCCTGGTTGGTGACTATTTTAGTAGTATGTTTACATCTAGTGCGGGAGAGGTTGATCATGGGCTATTATCTTCTGTGAAACTACTTGTAACACAAGATATGAATGAACTTCTAGTTGCTCCATATACCCGGGAGGATGTGCGCAAAGCTCTATTTCAATAGGTGATATGAAGGCGCCAGTCCCGATGGGCTCCATGCAATCTTCTTCAAAAGATTTTGCATATGTTAGAGAGGACCTCACAATGAAGTCTTGATTCAATAAATCTATCGGCGCTCGGGAACGGGGTCCTCAGATTTGCCGTCATGCATGCGGCGTGGCTCAAGCGCGGGCCCAGCTGCCCAGCTTCATAAGCTCAAGCTCAAGACCTCGCGAGGGGCCAAGCTCGCAAGGCGGATTTACAGGAACCTTCCTCGTAAGCAGCCTCGCTGCAGGCTCGCGAGGAGGCGGAGAGATCAAGGCAGGTACCTCACGAGGGTGCCCTGTGACGCAAGTCATGACGATCGAGACCAGGCGGGCGCCAGCCGCGCCAGTTGTCCCTCATTTCCCTTTGGTGCAAAGGAGGCAAGCATGCCAAGGCATCGTGCAAAGGTTACCGCCTTGTGGAACAAGACCAAGACCAGAGAACGGTAGGATGGAGGTCATCGTGGAGCCTGTGGCGCGCCATCGCTGAGTCTTTGGCAGCCGAGGGAGTCCTCGACTAGGGGTGTCCGGATAGCCGAACTATCATCTTTGGCCGGACTCTAAACTATGAAGATACAAGATTGAATACTTCGGCCCCGTGTCCGGATGGGACTTTCCTTGGCGGAAGGCAAGCTTACGATACGGATATGTAGATCTCCTACCATTGTAACCGACTCAGGTAACCCTAACCCTATCCGTGTCTATATAAACCGGAGGGTTTTAGTCCGTAGTACTTAACAACAATCATACCATAGGCTAGCTTCTAGGGTTTAGCCTCCTTGATCTCGTGGTAGATCTACTCTTGTACTACCCATATCATCAATATTAATCAAGCAGTGAGTAGGGTATTACCTCCATCGAGAGGGCCCAACCTGGGTAAAAACATCGTGTCCCTTGTCTCCTCGTTACCATCCGCTTAGAAGCACAGTTCGGGACCCCTACCCGAGATACGCCGGTTTTGACACCGACATTGGTGCTTTCATTGAGAGTTCCTCTCCGCCTTCACCGCCGTGAAGGATGCCTCATCCCGCCTTTAAAGACGATACTATCGCCAAAGGAGCCTTGGCCACCGGGTCGACTCTTCGCTAGGTGGTTTTCTTATGACCGCCACTCGCCATCAGCGTCGACGATGACTTCTCGAGTCATCGAAACCAATCTTCACGTTAACTCGAACTTGCCGAAAGCAGCTAGATCTGATCGAGCTCTCCTCCGTAAACAAGCTCTTGATCGTGATCACCGCCTCGAGTCGCCAGAGACTACGATCGATCAGGCCTAAAACCGATCTGAGAGAGATCAACTCTCCCCAGGCTACCCATCATGTTGCTGTGCTAAAGGAGCAATACGGCGATTCTTCTTCTATCTTAAAGACTAGCTACGTCCGGATTCCCGATCCCTCCATGCCGGATTACCGCAGAGGGACGGATGTCGATCAAGCCCTGAACTTAAAGTCGCCGCCGGTTGGATTCATTGATAGCATTCAAAATCCAAACTTCCAAGTTCGAAACTTCGCCCCTGAGTCTTAATTTGACGGGTTCCGGATCTAGTTCCACCCGCCCACCCAAACATTAGCGATCTATCCCGAACTCGCAAGAGCCCGCCGAAACAAGACATCATTATCGGGCTAGATTCTCCTCGTTATGGACAGGATAAAGGACTGCCGAGAGGAGGACGAATCTCACTTTTTTGCAATAATCACTCTCGCTAGTGATCCAACATAGCACTCCGCTACCAAAACAAGACAGCCAGACTAGCCTCGAGGCACTATCCAAGCCCTAGCGGCCGAGGAAATCATCGCGATGCGCCCACGGTGAATGTGGACGATGTGATACTTGATAAAAGATCCAAGTCCACCTCTTTTAAACCAGCGGATGAAATAGTCAAATTCCAAGTCCACCCAACAGACCCCTGCAAAGACGGCCTCCATTGGGGCAACGATTAAACCCCGTGTAGACGCCAAGACTACGAGAATTTTACGAGAAAATCGAACATTTTTGCTCGGCACCTTCGACATGCCAGAATCCCACGCCGCTGGCCGAAAGCACAGCCTAAATATCCTAAAAGGATTCAAGCCAGTCAAACAAGCTCTTCGCACTTTTCCGAACCCAAGAGATAGGTCATGGGAGAGGAGCTAGCCAACTTCGAAGCCGGATTCATCGTAGATATAAAACATCCGGACTGGCTAGCAAATCCGTGATGGTACCAAAGAAGGATAAATCCGGCGCCTATGTGTTGATTTCAAAGACCTTAATAAGGCTTGCCCAAAGGATACCTTCCCTCCCTCGCATTGATAAAATTATCGACGCCACAACATGTATCGCCTCGGCGCGGCTATATCTCCCACGTGTCGAGGCACGACTTAGAGGCATAACCGCATTGAAAGCAATGTCGCAAGTGAGGTAATCTTCACACAACCCATGTAATACATAAGGAAAAAGATACATAGTTGGCTTACAATGCCACTTCACACAATACATAAATAAACATCCATCATTCAGAGTACACTCAAGGTCCGACTACGTAACCAAAATAAAAGAAGATACCCCAAATGCTACACAGATCCCCGATCGTCCCAACTGGGCACCACTATCGATCATCAGAAAAGACACATAGTAACGACCACATTCTCGTCGAACTCCCACTTGAGCTCGGATGCGCCACCTGCACCGCATCGCCGGAACTGCAACTGTTTTGTAGAATCTGTGAGTCACGGGACTCAGCAATCTCACACCCGCAGATCAAGACTATTTAAGCTTATAGGAAGGACATGATAGTAAGGTGGAGCTGCAGTGTTTACTAGCATATATGGTGGCTACTCGCAAAAGAGAGCGAGAAGAGGAGCAAAGCACGGTCGTGAAGCTAGTAGCGATCAAGAAGTGATCCCGAACTACTTACGCCGACATAACTCCAACACGTGTTCACTTCCCGGACCACGAGAAGAGACCATCACGGTTACACACGCCGTTGATGTGTATTTTATTTGAGGTCAACTTCGGTTTTCTACAACCGACATTAACAAATTCCCATCTGCCTCATAACCGCGGGCACGGCTTTCAAAGATATTACCCCGCAGGGTGTCCCAACTTAGCCCATTATAAGCTCACGGTCAACGAAGGATATTCTTCTACCGAAGACCCGATCAATCTCGAATCCCGGACTACAAGACATTTCGACAAGAATAAAACAAGACCAGCAAAGCCGCCCGACAGCCGACAAACCCGATAGGAGCTGCACATATCTCGCTCTCGTGGCACATCCGGATGAACACTACGACGGCAACCGAAGATGCCCCAAGTTGCCTCAGGGTGGCACCGCAAGTGGCTCTAGTTTGACCAACACTCAGAGGAGCATTGGCCCGGGGTTAAATAAAGATGACCTCGGCTCGCGAAACCCGGGGAAAAGGCTTAGGTGGCAAATGGTAAAACCAAAGTTGGGCCTTGCTGGACGAGTCTTATTCAAAGCGAACTGTCAAGGGGGTCCCATAAATCACCCAACCGTAAGGAACGCTAAATCAAGGAACATAACTCCGTATGACGGAAACTAGGTGGCAAGAGGAACAAAACACTGCATAAGGCCGAGCCTTCCACCCTTTACCAAATATATAGATGCATTAATTATAGCAGATATATATTGTGATATCCCAACAAGTAAACATGTTCCAAAAGGAACAACATCTCCATGTTCCAACAAGGAACAAACTTCAGCTTCACCGCAACTAGCAACGCTATAAGAGGGCTGAGCAAAGCGGTAACATAGCCAAACAACGGTTTGCTAGGAAAGGATGGTTAGGGCTGACATGGCAATATGGGTGGCATGATATAGCAAGTGGTAGGCATCGCAGCATAGGCATAGCAAAAGAGCGAGCAACTAGCATAGCAAAGATAGAAGTGATTTCGAGGGTATGGTCATCTTGCTCGCAATGTTCTCAGAGTTGTCAAAAGCTTGATCCTCGTAAGCTGCTTCTCAACAGGTTCCTCGCTCACGCACTCGCCTCCCGCTCTACCCAAAGCAAGAACACAAACAAAGGAACCATAATAAATCACGGTGCAATGCACAATCAACATGATGCAAAACATGACATGATATGCTAGATGTGATATGCAATGCGACAAAGGCCCGAAGGTAAATGATGAACCAGGCATCAACTTGGCAAACCAAGTATGCCACTGAAAGATGAGATGATTTCGTTGAAATCGATATAAAGATCACCGAATCGGATGCACGGTTTGGAAATGACAAGCAAAACAAGAATGGCACAAATCTGCCATTAACAGCATGATGCCACTTAGCAAGCAACAATTAATTAAGCTACTGCACCCAAACGTATCAACAAAGTATATGGCAGTGATCTACACAAGATGCTTGACAAAAGATGAGCACTGAGCTACGGCTAGTTCACATCATAACAGGTTCAAACAAGCATGGCAAAAGTGCACAAAATATCAGGCTGGACATGACAAAAACAGCATCAGGTTGCAATGTTCAGAGCAACAAAACTACATGCTACAGGAACTTAAAATAGCAAAACATGGCATGGAATGAATCTACTCAAAGCATAGAACAAAAGTCCCTTACTGACCATAAGCCAAAAAGGATCAGAAAATATAGTAACATCCATGTCAATATCGAAAGTTTCGTTAACAGATTCAGCAACATGGCATGTCAAAAACTGATAACAAGTAGGCATGTTTACAAGCTCAATGCACTCACTACAGAGACTTATATGATAAACTAAGCATACATACATCAAGAAGACATGGCATAGAATATATACATGGCAAGAACAAGAACATAGCATACATGGATCAACCACAACAACCTTGGCAAAATTGAATAACATGTAAACAATCTGCCAGGAAACATTTGATAGCAAAAGTAGAGCTCGATTGACTCAAGCTATGGCACTCCATAATTGCAAACAAAGGCATGGATGGATAGATCAAGACATGTTTTACAAAACATCCTTACTGAAGTATCTCAAAATATGCATGGATCTCTTGGTAGCATCAAGTTAACATGGCATCAAAATATCAGCTAAACAGGGCTGAAAACAGCAACATCAGGACACCTACTTTGCATGCTTGTGCTAGTCACCACATAGATCACAAAATACATGGCATACACCCTGGAAAGATGGCATGGCATATTACAAAACACATGTAGGACTCAAATTCATAGGGTGCACACATCAATCATGGCAAAATAATAAAAGTGCAAGTTCTGTTAAGAAACAGAAACTAACATCACATAGCCCTCTTCCAACAGCATTTCGGGCATCAAGATGAGCTCAAATGAAAATGATGCAATGAGATGAAATGATCTACTTTTCGAGGCGAACATTTTGACATATTATACGCGCAAAATGGATATACAGATGCAAAGTTATAGCATGAAGAAAATGACACAAAATAACACCGAGATAAAAACTTAGAAGAAAATGAGGGGAGAGAAGTCAACGGCTTGGTTGGCTGCCAACCGAGGCCGATCGGGTTTTCTCCCGATCCGGCCGCGGGCGATGGAGCGGTGGAGGAGGAGGGCGGGCGAGGGCGGCGCCGAGCGGCGCTGCCGGGCGGGAGCGCGGCGCGCCGGGCGGCGGCGGGCGGGCGACCGGGCGACCGGCCGGGCTGTGGGCGGGCGAAGGGCGGCGCGGCGGGCACGGGTGCTGGCAAGGCGGCGCGGGCGGGAGGCGGAGGCCGGCGGGCGGCGGCGCGGGCAGCGGCGGCGGGAGACGGCGCTGCGAGGGAGGCGCTGCCCGGATCGGCCTGGCGGGCTGCCTCGGCCCCGACGGGCTCGGGCGGCGCGGGCGGCGCGCGGCGGGGCGATGCCACGTATGCCCGGGATTGGCTGAGGGCGGCGGCGCGATTCCGTCCGTCCGACGGATACGTCCGGCGCCGAGGACGAAAGGAACTAGGGTTACGGGAGGAAGACCCGGATTTGGACGGGAGGTGTTTAAATAGGCATAGAGGGAGCTAGGAGAGTCCAAATGAGGTGTAGCTACCACACGATCGTGATCGAACGACGGAGAGCATGGAAGTGACTTAGATGGGTTATTGGACTGTTTTGAGGGGTGTTGGGCTGCAACTTAAAAGAGGCTTTTGCGAGAGTGCGGTTAACTGCTGAGTACCAAACGAGCTCCAAATGACCAAACTTGACCGGTGGTCTACGGTGGTATACCATGGCCACTAGACAAACCTCGGTCCATTTTGAGAAGGTTTAGTACCCGCACACGGAAAAACGTAAAGGGCCGCGGGGAGATAGGAGTGCCGGATTGCAAAACGGACAACGGAAAAATGCTCGAATCATGAGACTAACACGTATGCAAATGCGATGCACATGATGACATGATATAAAATGCATGACATGGACAAAATGCAAAAGGAGAAAACCCAACCACGGAGGGAATATCATATCACAATGCCGAAAATGGCAAGAGTTGGAGTTACAAATATGGAAAGTTACTCCGGGTGTTACAACACTCCACCACTACAAGAGGATCTCGCCCCGAGATCTAGGATCGAAAGAACTCCGAATATTCGAACGGAGGTGATCCTCGCGCCCCGTGTAGCTTCTCGGTCGGAATGGTGTGACCACTTCACTTTCAGGAATTTGATTGACTTGTTGCAGTCTTGGCGCCGCTTTCTTCAAGAATAGCAACGGGTGCTCATGATAAGAGAGATCTTCTTGAAGGTCAATTTCTTCAAGTTGATAGTGCGCTCAGAGTCTTGAAGCACTTATGCGTTGTGACACGTGAAACACATCGCACGCTTGCAAAGTTGGATGGAAGCTCGTTGATAGGCTAGATCGCTTTTGCCAATGATCTTGAAAGGACCCACGATCTAGGGGCAAGCTTCCTTGATACCGGGTTTACGAATGCCTTTCATTGAGAGACGCGAGGTAGACATGGTCTCCGATTTCAAAAGTCACATCACGGTGCTTATCATCATAATAGTTTTCCGCGCGATTATGCTGCTTTGAGATTCTCACGAATGACTTTGCACATTTCTTCCGCTTCAGGATCAAGTCATTGCCAAGAAGTTGGCGCTCACCTGCCCTGCACTCAATTGAGAGGAGTACGCACTTTCTCGCCATAGAGAATTTCGAATGGGGCCTTGCCCAACTCGCTGGAAGCTGTTGTTGTAGGAGAACTCGCATATGGAAGACAATCTTCCCACTTCATACCGAAGGAAATGACACAAGCCCCGAGCATATCTTCAAGGATTTGATTAACTCGCCGACTTGGCCACTTGTTTGAGGATGGAAAGTGTGCTGAAACGAATGTTGGTGCCTATGGCCTTCAAAAGAATCCCAAAACTTGGAGGTAAAGATGCTGCCACGGTCTCAAGAGATCACTTGTGGAATGCCGCAAGGAGACAATCCTCGAGGTGTATAGCTCGCCAACCGAGCTGCTGTGATAGATTCTTTGATAGGAAGAAAATGAGCCACTTTAGTAAGCTTGTCAATGACAACGAAGATAGAATCATTTACACGCTTGGACTTAGGAAAACCAGTCACGAAGTCCATTTCAATATGATCAAACTTCCATTCGAATAGCAAGAGGTTGAAGGAGACCAGCTGGTCGCTGGTGTTCTCGCTTTCACTCTTCTACGACATCACATTCATTCACGAATTGAGCACTTTCGCCTATTCGAGTCCACCAATATGACCGCTTGAGGTCATGGTACATCTTCGCATTTCCGTGATGAATGGATAGAAGCTAATTGTGAGCCTGCTCATAATGACTTTTCTCAGATCACCCTTAGGAACCACAATCCGTCCTCAAAGAAAAGAGTGTCTTTGTCATCAATGTGGAAGCACTTATACTTGAAATGCCCTTGTCGATACCACGCTTCACCTTTTTCACCATGGCATCCAAGTTGAGCCTCACGAATCTGATCTTCCAAAGTAGGAGAGACTATGAGGTTGGCAAGAAAGCCTTGAGGAACAACTTGAAGATTCAGCTTGCGGAAAGCTTCACGAGATCCGCCGAAAGGGCTTGAGGATTAGATCTGTAGTAAGCCTTCCTGCTCAAAGCATCTGCAATGACATTGGCCTTGCCCGAGTATATTCAATACTTGGGTTGTACTTTTGAATCATTTCACCCATCGAGTCTGCCTCGAGGTTGAGGTTGGGCTGAGTGAAGATGTACTTGAGACTCTTGTGATCGTGAAAATGTCCACTTTCTTTCCCAACAAGAGATGTCTCCACGTTATCAATGCATGAACAATCGCTGCCAACTCAAGATCGTGAGTGGGGTAGTTCTTTTCTGGGCTTCAATCGCAGAGGTATAAGCCACAACTCTCTTCTCTTGCATTAACACAAAGACCGAGACCTTGAAGAGAAGCATCACGTAAAACTTCAAATGGCTTGGATCCATCAGAGGAGTCAAGACAGAGCTGTGACGAAGTTTCTCTTGAGAGTATTGAAAGCAACGCCACACTCGTGGAGACCGTACATACTTCACATGCTTCGAGGAGGTTGGAAAGAGGCTTTGCAATCTTGGAGAAGTTCTCAACGAATCTTCGCAATAGCTTGCAAGAACAAGAAAATCATGGAGCTGCTTGACATTCTCGAGGAGGTTCCCAATTCACAATTGCGACACCTTCTCGGATTAACAGCGATGCCCTTGGCGGAGATGATATGACCAAGATAAAGCACTTCATCAAGCCAAAATTCACATTTGGAGAACTTAGATAGAATTGATGCTCGAGCTTGTCTAGCACCAATCGCAAATGTTTGGCATGATCCTTCTTATTCTTGGAGAAGACCAAAATATCATCAAGATAGACCAAGACGAATTCATTGGTGTAGGGGTTGAATATGAAGTTCATCATCCGAGAGAATGTTGGAGGAGCATTGACAAGGCCGAAGACATGACAAGATATTCATAAGAACCAAAGCTTGTTCTAATGCTGTCTTGGGAATATCTTGTTCACTTAATGCGAATCTGATGATAACCCATACGGAAGGTCAAGCTTGAGAACACTTTAGCACCTTTGAGTTGCTCAAAAGCTCATTGATGTTGGGAAGTGGATACTTGTTCTTGATTGTCTTCTTTATTCAATGGACGGTAATCGACGAAAGTCGGTCCGCGCCATCCTTCTTCCGGACAAAAGAACACCACAACCCCAAGGAGATGAACTCGGTCCGATCAAACCTGACGCTCTTGTTCATCGAGCTGCTTCTTCAATTCCTTCAGCTCATCAGTCCAAGCTTGTATGGACGCTTGCAAACGGGTTCGCCGTGCTCAAGATCGATAATGAACTCAATCGGCCGATGAGGAGGCATACCCGAAGCTCTTCCGAAAGACATCTTGGTACTCACAAACGATCGAATTGAGAGATAGCATTCAATTCGCCTTCTCATTGAGAGAAAAAACTGAATGGTTTCATCACGAGCGGCATAGATGATCACATCATTAGAAGAGTGAGTCAATTGAATTTCCCTGGCAGCACAATCAAGCTGAGCTTTGTGCTGATAAAGCCAGTCCATTCCGAGAATAAGATCAATATCCGAGTCACCGAGAACAATTGGTTTAGACAGAAATCTATAATCGCCCATCTTGATAGAAACATCCGGGACGCAAACATTAGATGTCATTTGCTTACCCGGGGACACAATCTTCAACGGAATAGGAATCTTTTCCGTCACAAACTCATGCTTGGCAACAAAAGGTCTCGAAATGAAAGAAAGCGATGCACCAGTATCAAATAAGAATTTTGCAGGAATATCATTAATCGAGAGATTACCCATTATCACATCGAATATTCCTCCACTTGAGCTGCATTCATCATATTGACCTTTGCAAACTTGGGATTATGCTTGACCACCGCATTGCCGGAAGATTTCACAGAGGAGGAGGCGAAGGCGCCTTTGGTTGAAGCACTTGTTCGTGATAGTGACCTTTCTCGCGACACTTGTTGCAAGTCACCTCGTAGAGCGGACGGTGGTAAGGAGCACTTGACCTTGGAGCTTGAGAATTAGACTTGTTCTCGATAGCTTGGGTTGGGTGGGTGGGAAGATCCACGCCACCGAGTTCTTATGCCGATAAGGCCGACGGAACGGAGGAGGAGGAAGATAGAACTTCGCGCTTAGCTGCCACTTGAGAGGAAGAAGACTGAATCGCATCCTCGATTCTCTTCTTAGAAGCCTCACATTTGAGCTGGGCAGCTTCTTGCTTCAAAGGCCATGTTGTAGAATTCATCATACTTATCTCGCTCAAAAGCACAAGAGCTAATTGCAGATCTTCTCTCGCACTCCACCTCCGAATTGATAGATCATACTCTTTTCATCGTGGACGCCTTGCTTAGCAAAACGAAGCGAAGCTTCGAACTGGATATTGTATTGATAGACAAACATGTTGCCCTGCTTGAGATTGCGGAACTCCTCACGCTTGCTCTCAACAACACTTTTCGAATGTGGTGAGCTCAAATCTCGGCGAACTCATCCTGTAATGACACGCACCTCCTCTCGAATCTTTGTATTGCTGGTACCACTCAGCAGCTTGATCCTTGAGTTGAAACGATGCAAACTTGACAAAGTCCTCGTGTCCGACATTGCTACAATCAAAATGCTTGCAGATGTCCACTAACCAATCGTCAGCCTCCCTGTGGCCTCGGCTACGTAAACCGAAAGACTTCGCTGATTAGCGAGGAACCGACCGAGAGTAGCAAAGTGCGGCTGATTGTTGCCTTGACCTTGATTTCCTTGATTGCCTTGCCCCTGAGTACGCTTCTTGCAAGAGCTGCAAAATCATCTCGAGCATTGGCATTGGTGGCTGCCATGATAGCTTGCCAGCCTCTAGAGGCGGAGGTGGAGGTGGAGGGTCTGACCGATCCCCATCATTGCGATCCGGATTCAGACGCCATGGAGCCATCCTCAAGAGGTTGACATCCGTTAGTCCTTTGATAGACAAAAGATAAGTAGAATCAACAGATAGAAATTGCAACATATAGTCTTCACAATAAACATTCAACAAGAATGAACGAATGAATTCCAAAGTTAAACATCACACGCCCATTAAGGTGAGAAGCCACTTAGATAAAGATATGGAAACAACATCTGCCTTAGAAACAAATCAATATCACAACCGAAAACAAAAGATTGGCTTCTAGAATGAGCCGAACAAACACATGGGAGAGATTTCTCCCAAAGTGTTCGTGGTGGGGCCCACACGACACAACGAGAAGCGGACGCCACGATGACAAACAAGACGCCCCGAATCAGCATAGCCAATGATTCTTAAGACGCCTCACGACCAATCGTGAATCGACCGTGAATGGGCGACCTACTAGACATTGAACCCCAATCTCAAATCATACATCCGTCGGAAAGAAATCTCTGAAGCTACTAGAATTCCCACCTATAAACTCCCAAACTTTCTGGTTATGCAACTGGTGTTGGGGATACAGGGACACAAAATATATCACCCAAACTAACAATACCTAGATCCAAACTGATCCATCCACAACACATAACCAAGAAATCCTCGAAATCGTGGTACCTCGACCTTGAAAAACATCCGTTATACAAGTCATGGCAATACTCCCAAGACTCGCCACAAGATCGGGTTATCGGGTTATCTCACCAACAACTGCATAAAAGAGATTTCATGTCGGCAAAACTCGTATTCCAGAATCGCAACGATAAAATTGTGACGACAACACCTGGAGCTCAACTCCCCGACACCGCCACAACCCCTAAATGTCGAGGCACCAAGAACAATGTTCTCGCCACAAAACCATCGGAACGATTCCAAGATACCCACGTGATCCTAAATTTTTTAGTGAAATTTGAGAGGAGGAGAGTCAAAATTTACGCCAGATACCTCACCAGAGCGATTTAAGGACCGGGAGTAAAAGAATCCTATCTCGATATATATAATCCTAAGACTCAAAACATTTTCCATTCTAGACCCAACAACGCCAGAAACAATCAAGTAGGGGCTCCTAAGTCGGGAAGGCTCTCATTACCAACTTGTATCGCCCGATGCGGCTATATCTCCCACGTGTCGAGGCACGACTTAGAGGCATAACCGCATTGAAAGCAATGTCGCAAGTGAGGTAATGTTCACACAACCCATGTAATACATAAGGAAAAAGATACATAGTTGGCTTACAATACCACTTCACACAATACATAAATAAACATCCATCATTCAGAGTACACTCAAGGTCCGACTACGGAACCAAAATAAAAGAAGATACCCCAAATGCTACACAGATCCCCGATCGTCCCAATCGGGCACCACTACCGATCATCGTGAAAGACACATAGTAACGACCACGCCTCGTCGAACTCCCACTTGAGCTCGGATGCGCCACCGCGACCGCATCGCCGGAACCTGCAACGTTTTGTAGAATCTGTGAGTCACGGGACTCAGCAATCTCACACCGCGAGATCAAGACTATTTAAGCTTATAGGAAGGACAGGATAGTAAGGTGGAGCTGCAGCAAGTTTATCAGCATATATGGTGGCTACCTCGCAAAAGAGAGCGAGAAGAGGAGCAAAGCACGGTCGTGAAGCTAGTAGCGATCAAGAAGTGATCCCGAACTACTTACGCCGACATAACTCCAACATCGTGTTCACTTCCTGACCACCGAGAAGAGACCATCACGGTTACACACGCGTTGATGTGTATTTTATTTGAGGTCAACTTCGGTTTTCTACAACCGACATTAACAAATTCCCATCTGCCTCATAACCGCGGCACGGCTTTCAAAGATATTACCCGCAGGGTGTCCTGTCCCAACTTAGCCCATAATAAGCTCTCACGGTCAACGAAGGATATTCTTCTACCGAAGACCCGATCAATCTCGAATCCCGGACTACAAGACATTTCGACAGCAATAAAACAAGACCAGCAAAGCCACCTGACAGCCGACAAACCCGATAGGAGCTGCACATATCTCGCTCTTAGGGCACATCCGGATGAACACTACGTATGGCAACCGAAGATGCCCCAAGTTGCCTCAGTGGTGGCACCGCAAGTGGTTTCTAGTTTGACCAACACCAGAGGAGCATTGGCCCGGGGTTAAATAAAGATGACCTCGGCTCATGAAACCCGGGGAAAAGGCTTAGGTGGCAAATGGTAAAACCAAAGTTGGGCCTTGCTGGACGAGTCTTATTCAAAGCGAATGTCAAGGGGGTCCCATAAATCACCCAACCGTAAGGAACGCTAAATCAAGGAACATAACTCCGTATGACGGAAACTAGGGTGGCAAGAGGAACAAAACACTGTGCATAAGGCCGAGCCTTCCACCCTTTACCAAATATATAGATGCATTAATTATAGCAGATAAATATTGTGATAACCCCAACAAGTAAACATGTTCCAAAA
>JAHIAM010006152.1:0-84073 GCA_021605205.1 Aegilops longissima | reverse complement strand
GGGAAGGAGGAAGAGGGAGAGAAGGAAAGAGGGGCACTGCCTCCTCCCTAGTCCAATTCGGACTGCCATGGGGGCACGACTTCCTTTGTGGCCCTCCTCTCTTACACTAAGGCCCATGAAGGCCCATGAACTTCCCGAGGGGGGGTTCCGTAACTCCCCAGATTCAAACTCATCCAAACAATCCGAACCATTCCCGTGTCCGAACGTAACCTTCCAATATATGAATCTTTACCTTCGACCATTTAGAGACCTCTTCATGTCCGCAGATATCATCCGGGATTCCAACAAACTTCGTCATCAAATCATATAACTCATAATACAAATCGTCATCGAACATTGTTGCATGGACCTCTACCGGTTCGAGAACTATGTAGATATGACCGAGACACATCTCCGTCAATAACCACCAGCAGTAACCTGATGCTCATATTTGCTCCTTGCATATTCTACGAAGATCTTTATCGGTTAAACCGCATAACAACATACGTTGTTCCTTTTGTCATCTATGTATGTTACTTGCCTGATATTCTATCGCTTGTGATCATCATACTTAGTTCAATCTCGTTAGCGGCAAGTCTCTTTACTGCTCAGAATGCATAGGGAATGACTTTCATTTTCTCTCTATCTTCCTAAGTGGTCAGCATTGAGTCCTGACTCAACTTCACACCTTGTAACACATGCAAGAACCCTTTCTCTCGCTTGATCCATTTTGAACTTCTTCAAAACTTTATCAAGGTATGTGCTTTGTGAAAGTCCAATTGCTGCCTTGATCTATCTCTATAGATCTTGATGCCCAATATATAAGCAGATTCACCGAGGTCTTTCATTGAAAAATTCTTATTCAAGTATCCTTTATGCTATCCAGAATTTCATATCATTTCGATCAACAATATGTCATCCACATATAATATCGTAAATGCTAAAGAGCTCCCACTCACTTTCTTGTAAATACAAAGCTTCTCCAAAAGTCCCTGTAATAAAACCATATGCTTTGATCACACTATCGAGCTGCATATTCCAACTCCGTGAGGCTTGCACCAGCCCATAAATGGGTCGCTGAGCTTGCACACTTTGTTAGCACCTTTGGATCGACAAAACCTTCTAGTTGCATCATATACAACTCTTCTTTAAGATATCCATTAAGGAATGCAGTTTTGACATCCATTTGCCAAATTTCATAATCATAAAATGCAATTGCTAACATGATTTGGACAGACTTAAGCATCACTACGGTGAGAAGGTCTCATCGTAGTCAACTCCTTGAACTTGTCGAAACCTTTCGCAACTAGTCGAGCTTTGTAGACAGTAACATTATCACGCCACGCCGCCTTCTCTTGAAGATCCATTTATTCTCTATGGCTTGTTGATCATCGGCAAGTCAACCAAAGTCTACACTTTGTTCTCATACATGGATCCTATCTCGATTTCATGGCCTCAAGCCATTTTATGGAATCTAGGCTCATCATCGCTCTCATAGTTCAGAGGTTCGCCATGGTCAAGTAACATGACCTCCGTAACATGATTACCATACCACTGCGTGCGATCTTTACTCGCGTCAATTTCTATGAGGTTCACTTCATAACTTGATATGAAGTTTCATGATGGTCATCATTAACTTCCTCATTAATTGCGTAGAATCACCGAACTGATTTCTGATTAACTACTTTCCAATAAGGGAGCAGGTACCTCATCAAGTTCTACTTTACTCCTACTCACTTCTTCGAGAGAAACCCCTTCTAGAAAGGATCCATTTTAGCAACGAAAATCTTGCCTTCGGATCTGTGATAGAAGGTGTACCCAACAGTCTTCCTTTGGGTATCATATGAAGACACATTCGATTTGGTTCGAGCTTATCGTGTTGAAGCTTTTTGATACGCCCATTTTGCATCATGCTTTCATATTGATATTTATTGCATTATGGCTGTTATTACACGTTATGTCACAATACTTATGCCTATTCTCTCTTATTTTACAAGGTTTACATAAGGAGGGAGAATGCCTGCAGTCGGAATTCGGCTGGAAAAGGAGCAAATATTAGAGACCTATTCTCACAAATCCAAAAGTCCCTAAACTCCACGAAAGTTATTTTTGGAAATAATAAAAATATTGAGCTAAGAAGTTCACCAGAGGGGACCCACCTGCCACGAGGGTGGGGGCGCGCTCACCTTGTGGGCCCCTCGCTGGCTCTCCGATGGCCATCTTCTCGCTATATGAGGTCTTTCACGAGGAAAAAATCATAAGCAACCTTCGACTAAACTCCGCCGCCACGAGGCGGAACCTTTGGCGGAACCAATCTAGGGCTCCGCAGCTGTTCGCGGGGACACTTTCTCCGGAGGGGAAATCATCGCCATCGCATCACCAACGCTACTCTCATCGGGAGAGGGCAATCTTCATCAACATCTTCACCAGCACCATCTCATCTCAAAACCCTAGTTCATCTCTTGTATCCAATTCTTGTCTCCAAGTCCGTGGATTGGTACTAGTAGGTTGCTAGTAGTGTTGATTACCCTTGTAGTTGATGCTAGTTGGTTTATTTGGTGGAAGATCATATGTTCAGATCCTTTATGCATATTATTACCTCTCTGATTATGAACATGAATATGCTTTGTGAGTAGTTACGCTTTGTTCCTCGAGGACATGGGAGAAGTCTTGCTATTAGTAGTCATGTGAATTTGGTATTTGTTCGATATTTTGATGAGATGTATGTTGTTCAGCCTCTAGTGGTGTTATGTGAATGTCGACTACATAACACTTCACCATTATTTGGGCCTAGAGGAAGGCATTGGAAGTAATAAGTAGATGATGGGTTGCTAGAGTGATAGAAGCTTAAACCCTAGTTTATGCGTTGTTTCTAAGGGCTGATTTGGATCCATATGTTTCATGCTATGGTTAGGTTTACCTTAATACTTTTGTTGTAGTTGCGATGCTTGCAATAGAGGTTAATCATAAGTGGATGCTTTTTCAAGTAAGAACAGCACCAAGCACCAGTCCACCCACATATCAAATTATCAAAGCACCGAACGCCAATCATATGAACGTGATGAAAACTAGCTTGACGATATTCCCATGTGTCCTCGGGAGCGCTTTTCCTTATATAAGAGTTTGTCCAAGTTTGTCCTTTGCTACAAAAAGGATTGGGCCACCTTGATTCACTTTATTTACTTTTTTACTTGTTGCTCGTTATAAATTATCTTATCACAAAACTATCTGTTACCACTTATTTCAAGATTTGCAAAGAATACCTTGTTGAAAACCGCTTATCATTTCCTTCGCTTCCTCATTGGGTTCGACACTCTTACTTATCAAAAGGACTCACGATAGATCCCCTATACTTGTGGGTCATCAAGACTTTTTCTCGCGCCGCTGTCGGGAGTGAAGCGCTTTGGTAGGTGGAATTTGGTAAGGAAAAGTTTATATAGTGTGCTGAAATTTCATCGTCACTTGTTACTATGGAAAGTAATCTTTGAGGGGCTTGTTCGGGTATCTTCACCACCAAGAGAGCAAAGAATTGCTCCTCAACCTATTGAACCTACTGAAATGAAATTATTCCTTGAAGTTCCTTCGGTATGTTTGAAAAACTGCTTGATAACCCTTTTACAGGAGATGGAACAAAGCATCCCGATGAACATCTACTCTATGTGGATGAAGTTTGTGGATTATTTAAGCTTGCAGTATATACCCATGATGTTGTTAAGAAGAAGTTCTTCCCTTTATCTTTGAAGGAGACGATCGACATGGTATAGGCTATGTGATGACACGGGATAATGGAACTATAAACGAATGAAGTTGGAATTTCATCAAAAGTATTATCCTATGCATCTTGTTCATCCCGATCGCAATTATATATATAATTTTGGCCTCGAGAAGGAGAAAGCATCGCTCAAGCTTGGGGAGGCTTAAATCAATGTTATATTCATGCTCCAATCATGAGCTCTCATGAGAAATAATTCTTCAAAAAATTTATGCTCGCTTTTCAAAACAATCGATCATGCTCGATACTTTTGTGCCGGGTTTTATGATGAATACTATTGAATACAAATGGATTTATTGATAGAAATAAACGCAACTCAAGATTGGGATCTCGACGAAGGTAAGGAGTCGTATGACACCTAAGTTTGATTGTGTTAAGTCTTTTATGGATACCGATGTTTTCAGAATTTAGCACTAAATATGGACTTGACCCCTAGATAGTAGCTTCTTCGTCTGTGAATCTTTTTCACTTATGTTGATCTCCCAAGGAGAAGTGTTTTAAATATCATCCTCCCATAGAAGTAAAAGTAGCTGCACCTACTAAAGTTGAAGAAAAGACTGTCACTTATAATTATCCTATTGTTCCTACTTCTTATGTTGAGAAACCACCTTTTCCTGTTAGAATAAAGGATCATGCTAAAGCTTCAACTGTGGCTCGTAAAAGTAATATTAGAACTTATACACCTCCTGAGCAAGTTAAAGTAGAACCTAATATTGCTATTGTTAAAGATCTCTTGTCTGATAATATTGATGGGCATGTTATTCATTTCTGCGGTGAAACCGCTAGAATTGCCAAACCTTGTGCTAAAGATAAACATAGACCTGTGGTAGGTGTGCCTGTTATTTCTGTTAAAATAGGGGATCATTGTTATCATGGCTTATGTGATATGGGTGCTAGTGCTAGTGTTATACCGCATACTTTATACGAAGAAATTAAGCATGAAATTGCACCTGCTGAGTTAGAAGGAATTGATGTTACAATTAAACTTGCCAATAGAGATACTATATCAGCAATGTGAATTGTTAGAGATGTTGAAGTCTTGTGTGGGAAAACTAAATATCCTGCTGATTTTCTTGTTCTTGGTTCTCCACAAGATAGTTTTTGTCCCATTATATTTGGTAGACCCTTCTTGAACACTGTCAATGCTAAGATAGACTGCAAAAAGAATGTTGTTACTATTGGCTTGGATGATATGACTCATGAGTTTAATTTCTAAATTTAGTAGACAACATCGTGAAGAAGAATTGCCTAGTAAGGATGAAATTATTGGTCTTGCTTTTATTGCCGCATCTCCTAGTGATCCTTTAGAACAATATTTGCTAGACCATGAAAATGATATGTTTATGAATGAAAGAAGGAAATACATGAAGTATTCTTTTAAGCAGAACCTATTCAAACACAATTTGCTCGTTGAAACTTAGGGATTGTAACGCCTGGATAATCATGCTACATTAATCTCACGCTGATGGTGCCACGCCACCTCTGTCACAGTAGTTAATCACGGTTAATTCAAAACTGTTTCAAATTCAAATTCAAATTTATGACAACAATAAAAGTTTTCAAAAATTAAAACTAAAATGTTCGGGGTTGCCAAATATTGCATCGGTAATTATGTAGGAGTAAACACATTTTTATAAAATGTCTAAGTAATTTAAAATGAGTTAAGAACAAAACAGAAAAAAACTAAAAACCTAAACTATCAAAAAAAGGGGAGAAGAGAACCCCACCATAATAACCGCCCGCCCACAAGGCCACAAATGCCAGCCGCCCACCCCGCACTCTATAAGCCACCCCCACTTCCTCGTCCAACCCACGCTTTCCCCACCGACACTTCTCCCGAATATCTCCTCTCCCCGATTGATCGATCGAGGAGGAGACCACTGCCCGCCAGTTTGCCACGAACGCCGCCTCCCTGCTCTTCCTCTCGCCGTCCTCCCCCTGACCACACGCCTGGCCCTGCCTGTGTCTCCTACAGCGCCCGCTTTATGAGCGCTTCTTCCTTCCCTTTCCTCCTCATGGCCACCGCCCGACCACACGCTTGCTGCTGTCTCTTTTTCTCGGGGTTGGCCACTGGCTGGCGCCAGACGCCGGTCAAGCTGCCTTTTCAGACGCGACGCCACGCATGACCGCGCCCCTCACAAGACGGGCCTCGCCCCGCCTCGAAGCCTGCGGCGCTGCCCCCCTCAGACGCTGCCGCTGCCCTCCACCGAACCGCCCACTCTCGACCTTTTTCCTTCCGCGACGCCGCCTCAATCCCATCCTCGCCTCCGCCCTCGCTTTCGCCAAGGCCACTCGCGCAGATCTCGGCAAGACGGCCGATGGCGCTGCCCCTAACGCCTCCTCCGCCGCTTTCCACAAAGCTACGGCCGGCGCGGCCGCCCGCTATGGCTCGCCAGGGCTACTGCCCACTGCTCCGCCGCTCAAGCCGGGCTGCTGCCATCGGGCGCCTCAGACGCTTTGTTATTAAGGCGCCCAGCTGCCCAGCGCGCCACGCCTGCTTAAGAAGCGCCGCACTCAGCGCCTGCTTAGCCTCTCGGGTCATCACAATGGGGCCCATGCCCCTGTAACGAAAAAAAAAAGAAGGGAAAATAATAATCGTAATAATAAAAATATTAATTAATTAATTAGCTAAATTAATTAACTTAATTAATTGAGTTTAATTAACCTGATCAATTAACTAAACTAATTAACCTGTTAGTTTAATTAAACTGTAATTAGATTAACCTAAACCCTAATTAACCTAATTAGAGGATGACAGGTGGGTCCCCCTGGACCCACATGTCAGGTTGACCAAGTCAACTCTGTTGACTGCTGATGTCAGCATGACATCATGCTGATGTCATTAATCTGTTTTTCGAATTAATTAAATAATTAATTAAATTCCGTAAATTAATAAAATCTTTAGAAAATCATATCTTTTAACTGTGAATTCGGATTAAAATATTTTCAACATGAAAGTTGCTCGTAACGACGAGACTAATCCGATACGCAGTCCGCTCGTCCGCCACACACCCCTAACCTATCGAACTCGCAACTTTCCTCCGACTCCTTCCGCTCGAAAACACGTAAACACCGGGATATTTTCCTGATGTTTCTTAACCGGTACCACCTCATACCATGTTAGGGCACGCCTAGCATCATTATTTGTCTTGTCATGCATCGATATGCATCTGCTTACATGGTATTCATTGTTTTTCCTCTTCTCCGGTAGACTACGAGACCGACGCGCTTGCCGCCTGCCGACCACGGAGTTGACGAATTCTCTCTCTTGCCAGAGCAACCAGCAAGCCCCCTTGATCACAAGATATCGCCTATTCTACTCTATACCGCTTGCATTAGAGTAGTGTAGCATGTTACCGCTTCCGCTATACCTATCCCGATGCATAGCCTCGCCCTTGTTACTACTGTTGTTACTTTACCGCAATCCTATATGCTTAGTATAGGATGCTAGTATTTCCATCTGTGGCCCTACATTCTTGTCCGCTCATTGTATATATTATCGGGCCGTGATCACCGGAGGTGATCACGGTATATACTATATACTTATACATGATACATGTGGAGATTAAAGTCGGTCGGCTGGTGGAGCACCCATGAGTGGATCTTGTGGCGAGCGACAGTGGCAGGTTGAGACCGCTTAGAGAGAGGTGGGCCTGGCTCCTGCTCGGCGCTCATGGATACTTAACACGCTTAACGAGATCTTGGTATTTGATCTGAGTTGGCTACGAGCCTATACACACTAACCATCTACGGGAGAAGTTATGGGTATCCCGCCGCCGGTATCACCAAGCACTTCGTGACGCCACGACTAAGCTGCTGCTACCGATTGGAACGAAGCCCGCTTCTTGTATTAGGGCTAGTTCTCGCTTTCACCGCTCGCAACATGCAGTGTGTGCATTGGCTATGGGCCTGCACTTCGCGCTTAGGTTTAGACCGCGGCCGGCTCTCTCCACAGCCTAGGTGGGCTGCGACGCCTTGATCTTCCGCGTCGGCATGACCCAGAAAGTGTGTCCGCCAAATGGGATGCTGCTGTTGTATGTTGGTGCACCCTCAGGGAAGTTAATCTATTCAATAGCCGTGATCTTCGGTAACAGGACGACTTGGAGTTGTACCTGACCTTATGACAACTAGAACCGGATACTTAATAAAACACACCTTCCAAGTGCCGACATAACCGTGGTCGCTTCTCTCGTGGATACGAGGAGGTGATCGCCGGGTAGGATTATTGCTATGTGATGTTACTTGAGGACTTCAACCTACCCTCTTCTACCTCCGCTGTAAGACGGTGACCAAGCATAGTCTTCGATAAGACTAGCTATCCCCTCTTATTCTCGCATTCTCAGCAGCTTCAATTAATCGATATGCCCTTTACACATATATCCATGCATATGTAGTGTAGCTCCTGCTTAAGTAGTACTTTGATGAGTACTCACGGTTGCCTTTGTTCCCTTTTCCCCCTATCTCTACTCGATTGCTGCAACCAGACGTTGGAGCCTGAGCTGACGCCACCATGACGACGACTACACCGAGGTGCCTACTACTACGCAGCAACCCACCGACGACCACCTCAGAGTAGTTAGGAGGATCCTGTGCAGGAGGCCTGCGCCTTCTTTCGATCTCAGATCCCGCTTTGTGCTAGCCTTCTTAAGGCAAACTTGTTTAACTTATGTCCAGACTTCAGATATTGTTGCTTCACTGACTCGCCTATGATCGAGCACTTGTATTCGAGCCCTCGAGGCCCCGGCTTGTATTATGATGCTTGTATGACTTATTTATGTTTTAGAGTTGTGTTGTGATATCTTCCCGTGAGTCTCGATCTTGATCGTATACATTTGCGCATGATTAGTGTACGATTGAATTGGGGCGCTACAAGTTGGTATCGAGCCGATCGCCTGTAGGAATCCCCTTCCACACTCCTTGGCCAAGTCGAGTCTAGACATTGCAAAACTTTACTAACTTGGCTGTGTGCCTTACGCCCACGCCGCCATCGGGTGGTACTAGGATCTTTACCCTCGACCTTTACTCGACTCAACTCTCTTCTACTCGGGTTAAACGAATTTACTAACTAACACTAGGATCCCGTGACCACATTCACCCCAAAGTTGGATAAAGCCATAGTTATTCCTTGGAATTGTATTTTGATCAATTTCCACACCGTTATTTGACCCTTTGAAACATCTTTGTTTTCAGATGGAACCCACGAGGCAGGTCGTATGCGCCACACGACGCCATTGGTGCTCGGGATCACTCCGCGTGCTAGCAGAGATGATGACCTATCCGGTTATCACCGCACCCCGAGTACACCGCCTTTGAGGAGTACCAGACTTTAACCAGAGCAGACCGAGCCATCGCCCACCTCTACTCTCGGAGTATGACTCCACCATCAGGTGCACACCGCACATGGTGTTGGGGTGACTATCGATATGGCAGTCCACGATGTCGCTTATGCTGCTCGACACGCCTTCGTGGAGAGTATCGAGTTGGACACCTCCCCTTCGTGCACATTGCTATCGCGGCTCCGATGTTGGTGAGGAGGGTTACTACACCGCTGCCTACTCCATCGTCACCAGAGAGCTTCTTCTACCATCGTAACTTTGTTCTGCATGCCGATGGGCTGATCGAGCTAACCGAGCTTTTCGCCACGAAGTTGTACATCACCCGTCAAGACCTTTACTGCGTTCTCGACGCTGTTGCACCCTTTGTCCGATCCAGAGCTGCCGCGATCCGCGATCTACCCAGCCAGACCGTGATGCCCTCAGGTGTCGGCTGGCCGAGGTGGGAGGCTACTCTCCCGACTTGGTCCTCTTCTCGCCACTTGGGCGCGGGTTCTGCACTGCAGTATCTCAAGGCCCCTGTGTCACCGACGTGAGGACTATCCGCCCACACTACCAGCTTTCAGTTACACTACCTCCGCAGCACCGCATGGGACCGATGTAGGCTTGCTTGTTAGTGTTAGATGCATTCGCCATGAGCTCAAGTGTCACTTATGATGTCTTAATCTATGTAATCGAACTCGTATACCAACTCTATGCATGATTCCTTTGTAAGATATGCCGACTACTATGTAGTTTCTATCGTGCTGCTTTCATTATGCATGTTTCATCATGAATGATTCTTGTCCTTGCAAATTTCTCAAATGCTGAACTACCCTCGTTATATATTAGCAGATGGTTAGACCAGCTGGTCGTGGTCGTGGTGGCAACTTCCCACCACCGCCGAGTACATGGCTGGTATGATCCAACAGCTTGAGATGAATCGCCAGCTCATGGAAAACATGATGGCTCGCTTCTCGCCTCAATATGGACCAAAGAGCCAAACACAAGAACTCGCAGGATTTCATGCGCTCAACCCAACTGTGTACCGCAGCTCAACTCAGCCACCGGATGTCGATGATCGCCCGTGACATCACCTATGAGATGGAGTCTGCTGATGTAGCCCCGCCAGCTATGTCACCTTTTGCTTCCTTCTTCCCAAGGGACCCATAGCTCAATGGTGGGCAGCCACAGCGCATTTCGCCAGCTGGAACAATCATCACCGCCGACTTCCAAGTTGCTTCGTGCCCGCTTCATCCTCAAGGAGTCATGGACTGAAGAAGCGTGAGTTCCGCAACCTCACCCAAGGCAACAAGATCGTTGAAGCTTATCAAGAGAGTTTCGGACTTGTCTCGCTATGTCAAGAGGACATTGCAACCGATGCACGCAGACAGAGAAGTTCCGTGACGACCTTCAAGTCGACATCAAGCTCGACTTCTAGTGCACGACTTTGCTGATTTCGCCACCTTGGTGAACAAAGCTATCAATGTCTAAACTGGTCTCGCAGGAATACCAGAGCTTCTAGCAAAGAACTGCGACACGGGCTCATCTTCGGCCCGCCTCGCAGGTTGCAAGATATGGATTCCCAACAAAGATGTACCACCAATGCACTCTGCCCCAAGGCAGAAGCTATGTCAGCACCTCGCCCCGCTTACTCTCCAACTAGGCAGCCAAGGCTTCCAGCCCACCACCCCAAGCTCCTGCTCCCACTCCCAATAATGGTTTGTGCTACAAGTGGTCAACCAGGTCACCGTGTTAGGGATTGCAATCAGAATCGTAATCAATCGGCACTTCCCGAATCGGCCGGGAAGCAACCAGCCCCGCAACAACAATGCCAAGCCTTATGGTCGAAGTTCATGCCAACCACGCTGATCCGAACGAAGCTCAAGACCATCCTGCTATCGTGATGGGTACACTCTCGTGAATTCAGACCAAAGATCCGCTTTATTTGATACAGGGCATCGCATTCATTCATGTCTCAAGATTTTGCATTCATGCATGGCATTAAAAGTGAAGACATGAACGCTTCACTATTAGTGCACACCTCGCTGGTCAATGTCGAACCTCCATGATTTGCAACGACGCCCCGCTGAAATCAAGGACTAGAATTCTTGTCTCCCCCATTGTATCAAGTCATGTAGCATTGACCTCATTCTCGAATGAATTGGTTAAAGGCGATATCGCTTCTATAGTTTGCGCCACTAAGACCGGCCCATCTGCTACACCTTCTCGATGAAATAATAAGCTACAATGCTCGCTCGGTTCAAATGCCGAGGCAAGGCTCTATGCATTGAATGCATTGAACGCCGCACCACTCGAGGGCATTGAAAACATTCCCTGCCGATCGCGATTTCCAGACGCCTTTTCAAGAACTTCCAGGATTCCTCTGCTAGAGCTGTTTAATTCGCCATCGACTTGAAACCAGTACCACTCCTATAGCCAAGCTTAACCCTACAAGATGTCGCCGATGAACTCCTTGAGCTCAAGGAGGAAATCGACAAATCTCTTCAAGTGGTTTCATTCGCCAAGTTGCTCTCCTTGGGGAGCACCTTCTCTTTGTCAAGAAGAAGGATGGGACAAACCGATTGGTCCAAGACTACCGCCCTATAAACCAAGCTACAATTCGAATAAGTATCCTCTTCCTGATCAATGATCTCTATGATCAACTCGGCTGGTTCATCGCTGTTCTCTAAACTCGACTTGAGGTTGGGTTACCACCAGATCCGTGTTCGTGAAGAGGATATCCCAAAGACCGCATTCGTGACTCGTTATGGTTCATACGAGTACACCGTCATGTCTTTCGGCTTAACCAATGCTCCAACCACCTTCTCTCGCCTGATGAACTATATATTCATGGATTACCTCGACAAGTTCGTCGTGGTTTATCTGGATGATATCCTGATATTTTCCAAGAATGAAGAAGAACATGCTGAACATCTTCGCCTTTGTGCCGAAAAGCTATGAGAGCATCAACTTTATGCCAAGTTCTCCAAATGTGAATTCGCTTCCTCAAGTAACCTATCTTGGGCATGTCATCTCTAAAGATGGTATTGTTGCCAACCCCGAACGAGTTCAGGCTATTCTCGATTGACTCCTCCGAAGAACGCATAAGTCGGTTTTTTTCGGTCTCGCCAGCTATTGCCGCCGATTCGCCGAGAACTTCTCCAAGATTGCCAGCCTCCGACTAACCTCGCTGTATAAGGGCGCCAAGTTCCAATGGATGATAAATGTCGAAAGTTTCCAGCACTCAAAGACAAGTTGACTTCTGCCCCAAAGATTAGCTCCTCCCGATACTAAGAAGGACTTCATTATTTATCGCGACGCTTCCTGCCAAGGATTAGGCTGTGTCCTAATGCAAGAGCGCAGTGGTTGCTTATGCCTCTCGGCAATTGCGCCTCACGAAGAGAACTACCCAGTTCACGACCTCGAGCTTGTTGCTGTCATTCATGCATCAAGCAAAGAGCGACATTACCTTCTCGGTAATCGCTATGTAGATCTTCACCGACCACCAAAGTCCAAGTATCTGCTTACTCAGCCAGACCTGAACCTCCGCTGCCAGAGATGGATGGAGACTGTTGCAGACTTTGACTTGGGTATTTCCTATACACCGTGCAAGGCTAATGTAATGGCTGATGCCTTGAGCCGCAAGTCTTATCAAGAACCACCTCCAGTTCACAAAGTTCAGCCTCACTGTTGAAGAATTTAGAAAGCTGAACCTCCATATTGTTCCTCCGGTGCACTTGCTCCCTCCTGAGGAGCTTCGCAAAATGAACCTCCATGTTGTTTCCAGGGTTCTTCAATACCCCTGGTTATGTAAACCAGATCTTGTGGACACCATCAAATGGATACGTAAATGTGACGATGAAGTCGAGAGGATTAAACGTTATCTCGCAGAAGGAAAGCCCTCATTCTTCATCAGGATGACGCAGCACCCTTATTCTTCAAAGGTCGCTTAGTGGTACCGAGTAAGAGGGAAACCTGAATCTGACTCCAAAGGTTATGAAAGAAGCTCATGATACGCCTTTGTCTATTCATCCCGATAGCACCAAGATGTACCAAGACATTCGCCGAGATTCTCGTGGTCTAATATGAAGCAGACATTGCTCGTTATGTTGTTGAATGTGACGCTTGTCGTCAGATCAAAGCAGACATCAAAGGCCTGCTGAACTCTGCAACCTATCTCTATTCCCGAATGGAAATGGGACCATGTTGAAATGGACTTCGCCACCGGGTTTCCCAAGTCGCAGAAAGGTAATGATGCTATTCTTGTCGCCATTGACCGCTTTCTAAAGTTGCACATTTTCTCGCGGTCAAAGAAACGATCACCGCTAGTCAGCTTTGCAACTCTATATGTCCGAATTGTTTCACTTCACGGTATTCCACCGGTTATCAGCCTCGACCGTGGCAGCTTATTCACTTCAAGATTCCGCAAGTTTCAAGAAGCTATGGGGACTCACTTATCTTTCAAGATCAAGCTTCATCCGCAGTCACAAGGGCAAGTTGAACGTGTCAACCAAGTTCTCAAGACATGCTTCGAGCTTGTGTTATTTCCTTTGGCAAGAAATGGGAGGAATCTCCCCGATGCTGAGTTCTCTTATAATAATAGCTATCTGCTTAGTCTCAAGATGGCCCCTTCAAAGTGTTATATGGACGAAAGTGCCGAACCCTCTCAATTGGTCAAATGGGAACGCCCACTCTTCGTCCGGATATTATCCAACATGTCAAGAACAAGTCCGCATTATTCGCGAGAATCTCAAGACCGCCAACCACGCTAAAAGAGTAATTATGACCGCTATCATAAAGACATGGTCTATCAACTCGCGAAAAGGCCTATCTTCGCTACACCAATGAAGGGTGCTCACCGCCGGATCAAGGGCAAGCTAGCCTCGCTATATTGGCCCTTTCACTATTCTAGAAAGGCGGAAAAGTGGCTTATCAATTGAGCTTCCGCCAAACCTTTCTCGTGTTCATGATGTGTTCCACGTGTCACAACTCCGACGCTACTTCAAGGACCCAATCCGAGCAAGGACCATGAAGTGCTCGAATTGCAACAGACCTCTCCTATAAAGAGCATCCGTCCGCATTCTCGACCAAGCTGAACGCCGACACGCCGTATATGCCATCAAGTTCTCAAAGTTCAAAGGGTCGCACCATTCAAGATGAAGCCACTTGGGAACGCGAGGATCGCCTTTGATGAATACCCAAGACTGCTTCCTTCTACCTCCTAAATCTCGACGAGATTTCTTGTAGTGGAGGAGATTTGTAACGCCTGATAATCATGCTACAAAGAATCTCACGCTGATTGTGCCACGCCACCTCACAATCGAGTTAATCACGTTAATTCAAAACTGTTTCAAATTCAAATTCAAATTTGTGACAGCAATAAAAGTTTTCAAAAATTAAAACTAAAATGTTCGGGGTTGCCAAATATTGCATCGGTAATTATAGGAGTAAACACATTTTTATAAAATGTCTAAGTAATTTAAATGAGTTAAGAACAAAACAGAAAAAACTAAAAACCTAAAACTATCAAAAAGGGGAGAAGAGAAACCCCACCACAATGGGCCAACCGCCCAGTTGGCCACCAGGCCGCCCAGCCCGCCCACCCCACCCCCATAAGCCACCCCCACTTCCTCGGTCCAACCCACGCTTCCCCACCGACACTCCTCCCGAAAATATCTTCCCTCCCCCGATTGATCGGATCGAGGAGGAGACCACCGCCGCCGCCAGCCTCGCCGCCGCCAACGCCGCCCCTGCCCTCCTCCTCGCCGTCCTCCCCGACCGCCACGCCCCGCTCCCGTGCTCCTACAGCCCGCCGTGAGCGCCTTCCTTCCCTTTCTCGCTGTCACCGCCAGGCCCGACCACGCTGCCGCCGTCTCCTCCTCGGTTGCAAGCCACTTCGATCGGCCACTTCGCGCCAGACGTGCTTCACGCGCCACACAACCAGAGCCTCAAGACGCCTGGCCGGCCAGACGCGACGCCACGCGACGGCCGCTGGCCTCGCAAGACGGGCCTGGCCCCGCCCCCGAGCCTGCAGGCTCCGCCCTCGTGACGCTGCCGCTGCCCTCCACCAATCGCTTCCACCTTGCCTTTTCTTCCGCGACGCTGCCTCAACCCCATCCTCGCCTGCGTCCTCGCTTCACACGGCGCCACCTCGCCAAGATCTCTGGCAAGACACACTCGATGGCGCTGCCTCTGCCCTCTCACAAGGGCCGCTTCCACAAAGCCACGGCCGGGCTGGCCTCTGCCCGCTATGGCTTTGCCATGGCTACTGCCCATCGCTTCCGCCTCGCTGCCGGGCGCTTATCGCCACCGGCGCTCTCAGACGCTTTGTTATTGCGCCAGCCAACACGCCTGCCTCTCGGCAAGCGCCTGACTCACGCCTGCTTAGCCTCTGCTAATCATCACTGAATGGGGCCCAGCCTTCAAACGAAAAAAAAAGAAGAGAAAATAATAATCATAATAATAAAAATATTAATTAATTAATTAACTAAATTAATTAACTTAATTGATTGAGTTTAATTAACCTGATCAATTAACTAAACTAATTAACCTGTTAGTTTAATTAAACCGTAATTAGATTAACCTAAACCCTAATTAACCTAATTAGAGGATGATGTGGGTCCCCTCGACCCACATGTCAGTTGACCAAGTCAACTCTGTTGATCGCCGATGTCAAGATGACATCATGCCGATGTCATTAATCTGTTTTTCAATTAATTAAATAATTAATTAAATTCCGTAAATTAATAAAATCTTTAGAAAATCATATCTTTTAATCCGTAATCTCGATTAAAATATTTTCAACATGAAAGTTGCTCGTAACGACGAGACGAATCCGATACGCAGTCCGCTCGTCCGCCACACACCCCTAACCTATCGAACTCGCAACTTTCCTCCGCTCCTTCTCGCTCAAAGCACGTAAACACCGATATTTTCCCGATGTTTCCTTAACCGTACCACCTCATACCACGTTAGGGCACGCCTAGCATCATTACTTGTCTTGTCATGCATCGATATGCATCTGCTTACATGGTATTCATTGTTTCTTCCCCTTCTCTCGTAGACTACGAGACCGACACGCACGCCAGCTCGACTACTCACGGAGTTGACGACCTCTCTCTTGCCGTGAGCAACCAGTGCAAGCCCCTCTTGATCACCAGATATCGCTTATTCTACTCTATATCGCTTGCATTAGAGTAGTGTAGCATGTTATCGCTTCCGCTATACCTATCCCGATGCATAGCCCGTCCTTGTTACTATCTGTTGTTACTTTTTACCGCAATCCTATATGCTTAGTATAGGATGCTAGTATTTCCATCTGGGGCCCTACATTCTTGTCCGTCTCATTGTTATATTATCGGGCCGTGATCACCGGGAGGTGATCACGGTATATACTATATACTTATACATGATACATGTGGAGACTAAAGTTGGGTCGGCCGGTGGAGCACCCGCGAGTGGATCTTGTGGCGGAGCGACAGGCAGGTTGAGACCGCTTAGAGAGAGGTGGGCCGGCCCTGCTCGCGCGCTCATGGATATTTAACACGCTTAACGAGATCTTGGTATTTGATCTGAGTTGGCTACGAGCCTATACGCACTAACCATCTACGGGAGTAGTTATGGGTATCCCGCCGTGGTATCACCGGCACTTCGTGACGCCACGATCGAGCGGCGCGCACCGGATTGGAACGTAGCTCGCTTGTATTAAGGGGCTAGTTCGCTTCGCCGCCGCAACATGCAGTGTGTGCATTGGCGGGCCTGCACTTCGGCGCTTAGGTTTAGACCGCGGCCGGGCTCTCTCACAGCCTAGGTGGGCTGCGACGGTTGATCTTCCGCGACCGGCATGACCCAGAAAGTGTGTCCGCCAAATGGGATCAAGCGGTTGGGTAAGTTGGTGCACCTCGCAGGAAGTTAATCTATTCAATAGCCGGATCTTCGGTAACAGGACGACTTGGAGTTGTACCTTGACCTTATGACAACTAGAACCGGATACTTAATAAAACACACCCTTCCAAGTGCTGACATAACCGGTGGTCGCTTTCTCTCGTGGATACGAGGAGGGATCGCGGTAGGATTATTGCTATGTGATGTTACTTGAGGACTTCAACCTACCTCTTCTACTGCTGTAAGACGAAGGTGGCTGTGGCATAGTCTTCGTAGCTATCCCCTCTTATTCGCATTCTCGCAGTTCACCCACCGATATGCCCCTTTACACATATATCCATGCATATGTAGTGTAGCTCTGTTTGCGTAGTACTTTGGATGAGTACTCACGCTGCCTTGTTCCCTTTTCCCTATCTCTACTCGATTGTCGCAACTGCACGTTGGAGCCTGAGCTGACGCCACTGCCGATGACGACTACACCGAGGTGCCTACTACTACGCAGCAAAGTCACGACGACCTACTCAGAGTACTTAGGAGGATCCTGCAGGAGGCCCGCGCTTCTTCGACCAGATCCCAGCTTTGTGCTAGCCTTCTTAAGGCAAACTTGTTTAACTTATGTCTCAGATCAGATATTGTTGCTTCCGCTGACTGCCTATGATCGAGCACTTGTATTCGAGCCCTCGAGGCCCCTCGGCTTGTATTATGATGCTTGTATGACTTATTTATGTTTTAGAGTTGTGTTGTGATATCTTCCCTGTGAGTCCCTGATCTTGATCGTACACATTTGCGTGCATGATTAGTGTACGATTGAATTGGGGGCGTCACAGGGATCCTCCTCCACCCAAGGGTGATCCCGTGTTTGAGCCTAAACCGTTGCCTGATAATCTTAAATATGCTTACCTTGATGAAAAGAAGATATATTCTGTTATTATTAGTGCTAACCTTTCAGAGCATGAAGAAGAGAGATTATTGAAAACTCTGAAGAAGCACCGTGCTACTATTGGATATACTCTTGATGATCTTAAGGGCATTAGTCCCACTCTGTGTCAACATAAAATAAATTGGAAGAAGATGCCAAACCAGTTCGTGATCATCAAAGACGGCCGAATCCTAAAATGAAAGAAGTGGTAAGAAAAGAAATACTAAAGCTTCTAGAGGAAGGTATAATTTATCCCGCTGTCGATAGTCGCTGGGTAAGTCATGTCCATTGTGTCCCTAAAAGGGAGGTATTATCGTTGTTCCTAATGATAAAGATGAATTGATTCCGCAAAGAATTATTACAAGTTATAGGATGGTAATTGATTTCCGTAAATTAAATAAGGCTACTAAAAAGGATCATTACCCCTTACCTTTTATTGATCAAATGCTAGAAAGATTATGCAAACATACACATTATTGCTTTCTAGATGGTTATTCTGGTTTCTCTCAAATACCTGTGTCAGCTAAAGATCAATCAAAGACCACTTTTACTTTCCCTTTTGGTACTTTTGCTTATAGACGTATGCCTTTTGGTTTATGTAATGCACCTGCTACCTTTCAAAGATGCATGATGGCTATATTCTCTGACTTTTGTGAAAAGATTTGTGAGGTTTTCATGGACCACTTTTTCCGCCTATGGATCTTCTTTTGATGATTGCTTGAGCAACCTTAATCGAGTTTTGCAGAGATGTGAAGAAACTAATCTTGTCTTGAATTGGGAAAAGTGCCACTTTATGGTTAATGAAGGTATTGTCTTGGGGCATAAAGTTTCTGAAAGAGGTATTAAAGTTGATAAAGCCAAGGTTGATGATATTGAAAAGATGCCATGTCCCAAGGACATCAAAGGTATAAGAAGTTTCCATGGTCACGCCGGATTTTATAGGAGGTTCATTAAGGACTTCTCAAAAATCTCTCGGCCTCTGACTAACTTACTACAAAAAGATATACCATTTGTCTTTGATGATGATTGGGTAGAAGAATTTGAAATACTTAAGAAAGCATTGATCTCTGCACCTATTGTTTAGCCACCAGATTGAATTTACCTTTGAAATTATGTGATGCTAGTAATTATGTCAGAGGTGCTGTTCTAGGGCAAAGAGTTGATAAGAAATTAAATGTTAGCCATTATGCTAGTAAGACTCGAGACAATGCTCAAAGGAATTATGCTACTACTGAGAAGGAACTCTTAGCAGTTGTATTTGCTTGTGATAAGTTCAGACCTTATATTGTTGATTCTAAAGTAACTATCCACACTGATCATGCTGCTATTAAATACCTTATGTAAAAGAAAGATGCTAAACCTAGACTTATTAGATGGGTTCTCTTGCTACAAGAATTTGATTTGCATATTGTTGATAGAAAGGGAGCTGAGAACCCCGTTGCAGACAACTTGTCTAGATTAGAAAATGTTCTTGATGACCCACTACCTATTGATTATAGCTTTCCTGATGAACAATTAAATGTTATAAGTACTTCTCGTAGTACTCCATGGTATGCTGATTACGCTAATTATATTGTTGCTAAATTGATACCACCTAGTTTCACATACCAGCAAAAGAAAAAGTTCTTCTATGATTTGAGACATTACTTTTGGGATGACCCACATCTTTATAAAGAAGGAGTAGATGGTGTTATTAGACGCTGTGTACCGAGCATGAACAGAACAGATCCTACGCATGTGTCACTCCTGCTTATGGAGGACACCACACCGGAGATTGAACTACACATAAGGTATTGCAATCCGTTTTTATTGGTCTACTCTTCAAGGATGCCCGTAAGTTTGTCTTGTCTTCTCGATGAATGTCAAAGAATTGGCAACATTAGTAGACGCCAAGAAATGCCTATGAATTATTCACTTGTTATTGAACCATTTGATGTTTGGGGCTTTGATTATATGGGACCTTTTCCTGCCTCTAATGTATACACACATATTTTAGTTGCTGTTGATTACGTTATTAAGTGGGTAGAAGCTATTCCAACTAGTAGTGCTGATCATAACACTTCTATTAAAATGCTTAAAGAAGTTATTTTTCCGAGGTTTGGAGTCCCTAGATATTTAATGACCGATGGTGGTTCACATTTTATTCATGGTGCTTTCAGAAATGCTTGCTAAGTATGATGTTAATCATAGAATTGCATCTCCTTATCACCCACACCTAGTGGTCAAGTAGAATTGAGCAACAGAGAGCTCAAATTAATTTTGCAAAAGACTGTCAATAGGTCTAGAAAGAATTGGTCCAAGAAACTTGATGATGCATTATGGGCCTATAGAACTGCATATAAAAATCCTATGGGTATGTCTCCATAAAATGGTTTATGGAAAAGCATGTCACTTACCTCTCTAACTAGAACATAAGGCATATTGGGCTATTAAAGAGCTCAACTATGATTTCAAACTTGCCGGAGAGAAGAGGTTATTTGATATTAGCTCACTTGATGAATGGAGAACCTAAGCTATGAAAATGCCAAATTGTTTAAAGAAAAGTTAAAATATGGCATGACAAAAGGATACAAAAGCTAATTTAATGTAGGTGATTATGTATTGCTATACAACTCGCTTAAGATTTTTGCAGGAAATTTTTCTCTAAATGGGAAGGCCCTCACGCTATCGAGGAGGTCTATCGCTCCGTGCCATAAAATCAACAACTTCGAAAAGCACAAATCAAGGTGGTGAACGGTCAAAGAATTAAAGATTATATCTCAAGTAATCCTATAAATGTTGAACCAATGTTATTGAAACCGTAACTCCTGGAGGAATACATATGAACACTTTACTTAACGCTTCAGACCAAAAGGAATAGGTATGTGGTATGGTAAGTAAACCGACTCCAAAACAGTTTTAAGGCAATATTTCTCTTTTTGGAATATTTAGAAAATAGAAAATAAGTAGCAGTCCGAAGGACACGAGGCCCCACGAGGGTGGAGGGCGCTACTGTCGGTGTCAAACCGCGGATCTCGGTAGGGTGTCCCTAATCGCGCGCCTAGGCGGATGGTAACAGGAGACAAGGGACACGATGTTTTACCTACGCTCGGGCCCTCTCGATGGAGGTAATACCTTACCCCCGCTGATTAATATTGATGATATGGGTAATACAAGAGTAGATCTACCACGAGATCAAGGAGGCTAAACCCTAGAAGCTAGCCTATGGTATGATTGTTGTTCGCCCCACGGACTAAAACCTCCGGTTTATATAGACACCGGATAGGTTAGGTTACATAGAGTCGGTTACAATGGTAGAAGATCTATATATCCGTATCGCCAAGCTTGCCTTCCACACCAAGGAAAGTCCCATCCTGACACGGGACGAAGTCTTCAATCTTGTATCTTCATAGTTCAGAGTCCCACCAACGGTAAGAGTTCGCTATTCGACACCCCCTAGTCCGGACTCCTCAAGAGTCTCTCAAACCAGCTTCAATGACGGCGAGTCCGACGCTGATGATTGTCTTCGCATTGCGAGGCGGGTCTTCTCCAAATTCCATATACTTGCCGAATAGTGTCCGCTTCGATAAATGCTGCGCCTCGCTTCATACCAATAATGGCCATCTTCCACATGTTTGAATGAATGCGAAAGCCAGGGTATTTTTACACTTACCCCTAGCCGCAAGCAAATGAGACGCTTATAAAGGGGCAAGGATCTAGATCTGAGTCACACCATCCCCTTTGCGAAGCTTTCATCTGAGCGCCTCGACCAAAGCCCATTCCATCATGGACAATGACGCGATCCTCCTCTCGCCCCCAAATTTCAGCCAGAAATTGGGAGAGATGCTCACCCAAGATAGCGAGCTAGTTATACTCCAAGCCAAGGGATTTCTCCTCCGCCTTCATGGTTCCGGTTCGTTTGACTTGCCACCTACAAGGGCGGAAAGCAAGCGGAGAGCGCCCCGATCCTCTAAAGGAGAGCGGTGTGCTTCATCTCTTATCTAGTAAGAGGACTCGGATTTCCAATCCATCGCCCGGGCTCTTGAGTTCTACACCTCCGCTGCCACCATCTTACCTCAAGGTCTATCTTGCACATCGCGGGCTTCGTGGGCTTTTGCTAACTATTCTTGGCGCCGAGGCTCATTTCAGTCTGTGGAAGAGAATATTCTGCCTAGTACCCCGCTCTCATGAGGGGTCAATATATCAAGTGGGCGGAGCCGAGCTATGGCGCATCGCCGACCGGATACCTGTCCGAACCCCAAAGAAGGCGTCCAAGACTGGCCTTCGGAATGGTTTTACATGGAGGACGCCCCGCCGCCGGATCCTGTTCGGATCGGCCTACCGGAGTTTAGCAATGCTCCTCCAAGAAGCGCCTAAAGTTGGCGCCCTGAGCCCTTGAGAGAAGATGACCGATGTCCGTTATTTGATGAGCCAATAAGGTTATCGGTTTATTCCGATTGACCATGACAGAGTCATGGCAATCTGATTATGAGGAGTGCAGCCGCCCAATATAGGGGCCACCCCATGTGGGACTTCAACGGGAGGACGATGCACCCGCCATGGCCGCAAAGGGCCAGATCGGTCATCGAATCGGTGAAGATCTTGTCACCATGTACAAAGGAGAGGAGGAGGATTTCTCCGTGTCAACCCATCGAAAGAGTTTTCTTCAATAATCCTCAAGTCGGGTAAGCAACATCCTTGTGACCTGTTGTCACAGCCCTATAATTGTTTGACATTAGTTGCATTAAGGCATTCATGTCATCATGTTTAATTTCCATGAAAATTGAAATGGGGAGGACCAAGCCCTAGCACTAAAACAATTCAAATAGGTTCAACTTCAAAATATCTTCAAAGAACGCAAAGTGGTTTGCAAAAGTGTTCATGATTTTGATAAAGGTGAAAACCTCTGCCAAAAATGATGAGCATAATTGTTGGCCATTTTGTGGATTTTTGAGTTAAACCATATTGTATTTGATTTGGGGCCTTTGAATTCTATAAATATTTTGAATGCTCCAAAATTTGGTTTCAATTGTGGGCTTTTGAATAATCCAAATAATGCCCCCAATTTATCTCAGAGTTATAAAATGATTTAGTGTCTAAAACTAAATCAAAACAAACTACGTAAAATAGAAAACAGAGTTAAATAGAAATAAGAGAGAGGGAGAGTAGCTCACCGGCAGCCCAGCCAGCTCACTTACCTGCCCACGAACCGCCCAGCCTTTCTTTCTCCCTCCTCGCTGGCCCTGGGCCAGGCCCAGCCCACCAACCGACACGCCATGTCAGCTTACCTCTCGCCAAGAGGCGAGGAGGGACACGCACGCCGCCGAGCCTCGCCACCTCCTCCCTTCCAGCCTGCCTGCCCTCCCCGACCTCCTTGCGACGCCACGACGACGCCTGCCCCCTCGCCCTCTCCTCACTCGCCGCCCTCTCTTCCCATCGCCCTCTTCCCCGAAGCTCACTGAACGGAGCTGCCGCCACCGACGAGCTCCATCACGCCACCGCCACCCTTCTCCTCCCCGGCATGTCCCAAGCCCCGCCACTCCACCTCGCCTCCTCACCGAGTCCCTCGACGCCGAGCGCCCGAGGCGCCGCCCCACCATTTTCCCTTTCGACTCACGGACTTCGCCAATTCATCGGCCCGTGTTCTCGAGCTCGCTGATGCCACCATCGACTTCACGGTGAGCCCCGAGTCATTTCCTCTTCCCCGACTCGTCCCTCCTCTAGCCACTGCCTCCACTACGGCCGGCCGCCGCTGCCAGCCTCGCCGCCGCGTGGCTAGAGCCCCAATGACCCGGCCAACCTCACCATCGCTTCCCCACCGCAGCACTGTGGACCCAGAGCGCCTCCGCTTCCTCTAGTGCGCCAGAAGCCGAGCCCGAGCTCGCCTCAACTCCGGCGGCCGCTAACTCTGCCCAAGGCCGATTCCGACCGCCTGAGCTCAACCCACTCCACCAAGAGCCTCACCATCCTCAGCCTCAGAGGTACCTCCCCACCCTTTTGGTGGCCAAACAGCGAATTACTTGCTGGCCGGGCTCGCTGGCGGCTAAACGCCGCGCCACGACTCACGACCGGGCGGGTCGACCCACCGCCTGCTTTGACCTCCCTCTCCCCATCGACATGCGGGCCCCGCCTGCTAACTAACCTAGTTTAGGTTTAAACTAATTTAACTTAACCTAGGTTAGTGCTAATTAACTAGGTTAGTTTAGTTAGTCATCGACGTGGCCCCACACGCCAGTTTGACCTGGGCGCCTGTTGACCCGCCGACGCCACCTTGACGTCAGTCGACGCAATAACTAGGTTTCTAGATTTAATTTAATTCAAGAAATTTCGTAAAATACTCTAAACTTCTAAAATCATATAAATTCAACCGTAACTCGGATTGAAATAATTTATATATGAAAATGATCAAAAAATATGAAGAATCTGTTTATGCCATGATCATGCATGTTTGAACAAGTTAACCTCACTGAATAGGATGAATCATGATTAGGTAATTTATGAAATAGCATTTGGAGTTGGAGTTCAACCTTGTTTGAATTCCACTTTAACTAACTTGGATTATTATTGCACTAGGTAAATTCAGTACCTTAATATGACATGTCATTCATGTG
Organism: Aegilops longissima; assembly: GCA_021605205.1. Taxonomy (NCBI): domain Eukaryota; kingdom Viridiplantae; phylum Streptophyta; class Magnoliopsida; order Poales; family Poaceae; genus Aegilops; species Aegilops longissima. The sequence continues at coordinate 59,614 of JAHIAM010006152.1, read as the reverse complement.
AATGTGCATTGCATTGATTGTGTTCTCTTGTTTGACGGTAATTGTCCCTCCCTAGAGACGATGTACCGACGATGAGTTCGATGACACCGATGAAGAACTATATTATCTTCGTATGCCGTGCAAGCAAAACCCCTTGTTCATTCCGATATAATCCCACTCTCTCGCCTCCCGCTCTATTTTACTGCATTAGGACAACAACGACTCATGTGTTACTTGTCATGTAGCTGAACCCTTGATCCTTTGCATGACCTGTCATTCCACAAGAATTAGATGAAACCCACTAGCATGAGTAGGAATTGTTTGAGCCATGTTGTGCCTACTCATTTATGCTTGTTTGTCATGCCTGCTATCGCTTAGAGTTGAGTCGGTCTGATTCATCGGGAATGAATTGGAATTGTTATGAACATGTCCTATTGTGTGTGAGCTAAGTGTGTGAACACGATTTGGTAAAGGTAGCGTGAGAGGCCATGTAGGAGTACATGGTGGGTTGTCTCATTGAAACCGCCCTCGTGAACTGAGTTCTGATTTGTGATCCATGAAACAGTTACTACCACGCATTGGGATCCTTAATTGACCTCTCGGCTTCTTAACCACCCTTGTCCTCGGCCGGGAGTTGCAAGTAGTTTCGTGTTTGTAGCATGTCAGGGCCGCACGCAACGCTGACCTTAGGGGTGGGTTGTGTTGCGGTAGGCACCGTGGTCTGTGTACCGAAAGTGCCCGCTTGGTATCTCGAACCCCGCACACATCGCTCGGGCTGTATGGGAAACCTCGCCGACTTCATGGATGGAACCCGAATAGGCGATAAACCCGGACTAGGGACTTGAGTGTTTAGGTAGGCCGTGGCCGACACCCACGCTGGGCTTCCGCTGAAGGTTGCCGAGTACATGTCGTAAACGCGTAAGTGGTGAGAGCGTGTGAAGAAGTACACCCCGCAGGTTTAATATGATCTATTCAATAGCCGTGTCCACGGAGAAGGACTTCGCTGCCTGCCTATATCAGTTCATAGACAAGTGAAAGTGGATACTCTAAAATGCGCAAGATAAGCGTGAGTGCTCGGATGGCGCTTCTCGTAGGGAGACGGAGCGGTCCATAGTGGTGTATTGATATGGTGAATATGTGGACTGCAGCGCCACCTCAAAAGAGTTACTTGCAATGAGATCAGATAGCCACCGAGTCAAAGCTGTCTTGTCAGCCAAACTCCACCACCCCTTTTGATAATGATGCATATGTAGTTAGTTCTGATAAGTCTTGCTGAGTACAATTGTACTCACGCTTGCTTATTTTATGTTTTGCGAGAGACGCTGGCCTCGCTAGTAGTTCCGCTTGGACTTCGACGCTTAGCTTGTTACCTCAGCCACGATCTTGTGCCTCGGCAGATCTCGTAGATAGTCGTGCCTCACCTTTTTCATTTATAGTTGTCTGACTCGACATGATTAGCTTCCGCTTGTGCTTTGACTTGTATGTTTCGAAAAGTTGGGTCATGAGACCCATGTTTGTAATATCTCGCCTTCGGAGCCTAATGTATTATATCTGAGTCGAGAGTTATGTTGTGATGCCATCGTCAGATTTACACATATTGAGCATATTGTGTGTATGTTTGAAATGCTTGGTATGTGTGGGATCCGACAAACTAGTTGTTTATCCTTGGCAGCCTCTCATATGGGGAAATGTAGTCTCGTGCCTCCGAGCGATAGTAGTCCGCTACAGCCCGGTTCACCGAGTCCTCGCTAGCCCAAAGACTACCGCTTGGACACTTGACTGCCGGCATGTGTTTCACTTCGCTCTTATGTCTGTCCTTCGGGAAATGTCACGCGGTGTTATTCGAGTCCCGCTTAGCTCGCTACAGCCCGGATACCGGAGTCCTCATAGCCCAGGCTACAGCCCAATACATACGTTGATGACCGACATGCTCGATGTGATTCATGTATGCCTGTCCCCATGGGTTAGCGCCGCTTGGGTTCACGATCAGCCATGTCGGCCCGGTTCTTTGTCATATGGATGCTAGCGACACTATCATATACGTGAGCCAAAAGACGCAAACGGTCCCGGCCATGGTAAGGCGACACCTGGGAATACCGCATGTGAGGCCGCAAAGTGATATGATGTGTTACATGCTAGATCGGTGTGACCTAGGATCGGGTCCCGACAGCGCTGGTATCGAGCCCGATCGTCAGAGGATTACCAAGCCAAACTAGTCAAGTTGAGTCTAGAAATGCTTTAGCTATGTAGGGAATTGATTGTGGAAGGGAACGAAGGCTCTTTTTACTCCTTATACCTCATGGCCTTCTCGATCCGAGTCATCCTCTTCTTCTACGGGCTTAAGAACTAGGCTTCTCATCTATCTATCGTGATGACGGTTACTAATCCATAGACCTTTAAGATTGTTGGTTTTAATCCCCGCCTCAGTTCCTACTACTCCCGTATGATAACCGCTGATCTCGTAATCTTGTTATGATGTTGTTGAGTGGTTATGCCACCCTTTCTCGCAGGATGTCTCAAATCATTTTGAGCATTTACAGCCGTTATGCTGTCCGAGTCATCCTGTGTCTCTAAATAGTCCGATGCATTTGCAAATCCTTTCCTTCCGATTCGATGTCCTTCTCGGTCGTAATAAGCACACTAACCAGCCTACGAGGTGCTCGCTGCTCTCGACATATATGTTGGAACTATTATTATGACCTTAGGTGTCTAGGAAGTCACCTAGCAATTTAGCTATGCTTTTGTATTCCCAAAGGTGATGATTCCGCCATCACTTTCAAAGCATCCCGTGATGCCATTTAGTAGTAGGTATTCTACTCTCGGGTTGTCAACCCAGATTCATCCTACTTCATGTTGTTAGTATTTGCTAGTGCCTTTAGGATATTAGTAACCTTATGATAGTCCTCAAGGTCCGTGGTATTTCCTTCTTCCAAATACTACGAACCGACTATGGCGTAAGTTCTTTGAGCCAAAAGATCACAATAAGAGTGCTCTTGAGGAGTTCTCCATTCATAATTGTGAATCTGCCAATTCTACCTTTCTCGCATGGGTTATCCTAAGAAATGTTGAACTTGCTCGACATACTAATCTGTGCATCCACAACTCGTAAAATTATATGTTCCTTTGAGTTGTTCTCTTAGATGCCTTCCGACCTTCATCTATCAATTGATAGCCAAGGGTATGTGTGCATTTGTGTTCATCGATGCATTTTATCCTTGTGGTCCGCTGCCATTCTATTCGGAATGACTAGGAGAAACAAACTCAAAGACTTCATCCATTTCTAGGATCGGGTCCCATGCTTGGTATCCCATCACAATACTCCACTGCGGATCCTCTCTCGTCATCCCCGAGAGGGCCATCCATTTATACTCACACTTATCTTGAGGCTTTAGTAGTATCCATTTACTTGTCTATGAACCGATATAGGTAACCTGTAAGTCCTTCTCCGTGGACACGGCTATTCAATAGATCATATTTAACCCTGCAGGGTATACCTCTTCACACACGCTCACCACTTATCGCCGCTACACGACATGTACTGCAACCTTCAAGCGAAGCCCAACGTGGTGTCGACCTCAGCCTACCCAAACACTCAAGTCCCTAGTCCAGTTTATCGCCTATTCGGGTTCCATCCGCAGGAGTCCGCCGAGGTTTCCATACAGCCCTAACGATGTGTGCAGGGTTCCCGAGATACCAAACGGGCACTCGCACACACGGGCCACGGTGCCTACCGCAACACAACCCACCCTAAGGTCAGCTATGCGGTATGCCCCCAAAGAAGCTACAAACACCGTAAACTACTTGCAACTCCCTGACTATGAACAGGGGTGGTTAAGAAGTTTAGAGGGTCAATTATGATCCCAATGTGTGGTAGTAACTGCTTTCATGGATCACAAACACAGATCTCAGTTCTTAAGTTCGCTTCAATGAAACAACCCACCATGTACTCCTACATGGCCTCTCATCGATACCTTTACCAAATCGTGTTCAACACTTTCACTCTCGAACCAACACAACCTTTCACTCCAGTTCATCATCCCGATGAGCCAGACCTGACACAACTCTAAGCATAGCAAGCATAGCATGGTAGGATTGGGTCAAAGTAGTTGTATCCCGCAGATCAAAATGCCAATTCAGCTTTTGATTCTGTTCCACCTGGAGTGTTACCATCTTTATGTCAAGAATGTCATGGAAATTGCACCTCCTCTTAGGAATTCTGGACGCAGTGATACTTTTCGCCATCATTATTCATTCCTCGGTCCCGTGTTGATGTATCCGGAATGCCGACAAGTGAATTGTGATGTGTGAAATCAATACTCCTAGCAACCTCGTTGCTTGGTAGTGAATGGACAAAATCCTCATCCTTAGCGTGTTGGTTATTAACCCATCATCCTAGGATTGATCGTGCTACCTAGTCCTTATTTCGTGCACACCTCGATTGATGAGTTAGGATCTTGTCAAGTCCTCACCATTCGATAATATCGCCTTGCCCTCGAAAAGCAAGATTGTTCTCGAGCTTAGTAACATACGGTGGGTCGTGACTTTCCAAATATCTTCTTGGAAGTGTTACCGGTTGTTCCCGACCGTTATGTTGAGCTCGTGATCAAGTTGGTTCTTGTGAACCACCCTTCTCCAAGAATCTGTGTTGGATATCCTCGAGCTAGTCGGTTAAGCTAGACAACAACTTGGAGAGTTGGAAGATAAAAGCTACCTAACTTAGTTCGATCCAAAGGGATATTCTTGTGTAGTGTGTTGAAGAAGGATGATATCTTCATCGATTGGTCCTCGTGGATCGCTTGTTGGACCTATTGTCCTACCAACTCTTTGATTTGAGTATGGGCCATTGTCAAGTCAAATCGAACCAACGATATGCGTAATGTTGTCCTACTCGTGGTTAATCCTCGAGCATACCCATTACATCTTTGGTCCGACCAATGCTATCACCGTGTTCACATGATGGTGGAAGTCCAAAGGATATGGAAATTCGATGAGTTGTCATTGAGCCCATCAAGAGCATTTGTCTCCCCATGAGTCATGTTGAGCATCAACCTAGTATTGGAAGCTTGTGTAAGCATTTCTTCGTGTTTCGCTCAGAAGCATATGTTTGATGAAAGTAGTGACTTCCTCTAGTTCATGTGCATCTGATGTAAGTTGCCGCCATGAACTTGAGAAAGGTTTGTTTTGCCTCTTCCGAATCATCCCAAGTCCGCTATGCATGTGCGTAAGTATTCTATGGTTTGATAGACTGATCATCTTCATTCCGTATGTATTCCTAGCACACCAAGCCACCGATTGATTTGTTCAAGGAAAGGAAGTTCCTTCTAAGAGCATGCCTTATGCAAGGACTTCAATATCCTCGATCATGGTTCCCCACCCAACTCGGTAGCGCTTTTATTATAAGACTACTACGTGGGCCATGTTTGTCCGGGACAATGTGTTCACAGGTTTGTAGCGGAACTAGCTCATATTTTGAGCTTGCTACCTTAGTTCACTTCCCGAGAATCTCGCAACGTTATCTTGTCAAATTGTGTTGCAACCTTCCTTTTCGTGACGCGTGAGTCTGAAATATCCTAACACCAACCAGATCTGAATCTCAAAGGATATGATGGTTGAAACATTCAACAGCTTGCATTTCGCTCCCAGCTTGCACCGCCCTTGTGCTATCTCGCTAAAGACTGCCTTCTTAGCAATTCTTGTCCAGGTTTATTTTCAAAAGTGGACTTACCATGGGTCCCTCCACCTCCGATGATAAGCAAAATCATCCATTGCGTTGTCTTCAACAAGGTAGTCCACATCATTCATTCTAGTCCAGTGTACCATTCCTTTGCATTCCACCACATGATCGCCAGATTGCCTTTAGGCTGGTATAAAGAGTCTCAATGATCTCTAATTCAAAAGTAATTCTTTTTGCCACTTAAGGAATAGTTCTTTGCGCCACCTTTCTCGAGGTGCCCTGCCAGGGATCATGATAAATATTTCTCGCCACCTTGACACCATCCACCATCTCTAAGCGGAATTGTTGCCACCAATCAAACCCCGCCCTTTGTTCTTCCATCCTCGCGATGTGTTTTGTGTCTCAACTCGAGATGTGTCACCGCCTCAAATTGCGTGAGTTGATCATGTTTACTTGATCTTCGTGAAGGTCTAATCATGTAGGGTTTTCCTTCTTTCTGTTGTCGTGTCGGGTGAAGATCTCAAGACGCCAAGACCAAGAAGATGGAGGAACCAACATCTTCGAGAAGGCAATTGGATCATGGAGATTGTGATAGTTTGTGGCTTCCTTTTCCTCTTACTCACGCCTTGAATCTCGGGCGTAGATTCTTGTTTAGTGGGGTGAGTTGTCACAGCCCTAGAATTGTTTGACATTAGTTGCATTAAGGCATTCATGTCATCATGTTTAATTTCCATGAAAATTGAAATGGGGAGGACCAAGCCCTAGCACTAAAACAATTCAAATAGGTTCAACTTCAAAATATCTTCAAAGAACCCAAAGTGGTTTGCAAAAGTGTTCATGATTTTGATAAAGGTGAAAACCTCTCGCCAAAAATGATGAGCATAATTGTTGGCCATTTTGTGGATTTTTGAGTTAAACCATATTGTATTTGATTTGGGGCCTTTGAATTTATAAATATTTTGAATGCTCCAAAATTTGGTTTCAATTGTGGGCTTTTGGAATAATCCAAATAATGCCCCCAATTTATCTCAGAGTTATAAAATGATTTAGTGTCTAAAACTAAATCAAACAAACTACGTAAAATAGAAAACAGAGTTAAATAGAAATAAGAGAGAGGAGAGTAGCTCACCCGGCAGCCCAGCCAGCTCACTTACATCGCCCACGAACCGCCCAGCCTTTCTTTCTCCCTCCTCTCGCTGCCCAGCCAGGCTCCAGCCCACCAACCGACACGCCATTGTCAGCTTACCTCTGCCAAGAGGGCGAGGAGGGACACGGCGACGCCACCGAGCTCGCCACCTCCTCCTTCCACCTGCCTGCCCTCCCCGACCTCCTTGCGACGCCACGACGACGCCTGCGCCCCCTCGCCTCCTCTCCCTCACTCGCCGCCCTCTCTTCCCATCGCCCTCTTCCCCGAAGCTCACCGAACGGAGCTGCCGCCACCGACGAGCTCCATCGCGCCACCGCCACCCCTTCTCCTCCCCGCATGTCCCCAAGCCCCGCCACTCCACCTCGCCTCACCGAAGTCCTCGACGCCGAGCGCCCGAGGCGCCGCCCCACCATTTTCCTTTCTCGACTCCGCCGGATTCGCTGCCGACCATCGGCTCCGTGTTCTCGAGCTCGCCGATGCCACCATCGCACTCACGGTGAGCCCCCGAGTCATTTCCTCTTCCCGACTCGTCTCCCTCCTCTAGCCACCGCCTCCACTACGGCCGGCTCGCCACTGCGCTCGTCGCCAAGCGTGGCTAGAGCCCCAATGACCCGGCCAACCTCACCATCGCCCCCACCGCAGCACCAGGGACCCAGTAGCCTCCGCTTCTCTAGTGCGCCAGAGCTGCCGAGCCCGAGCTCGCCTCAACTCCGGCGGCCGCCAACCTGCCGCCAAGGCCGATTCCGACCGCCTGAGCTCAACCCACTCCACCAAGAGCCTCACCATCCCTCAGCCTCAGAGGTACCTCCCCACCTTTTGGTGGCCGAACAATGAATTACTTATGCCGCTGGCTGGCTCGCTGGCGGCTAAACGCCACGCTCACGACTACTGACCGGCGTGGTTGACCCACCGCCTGGCTTGACCTCCCTCTCCCCATCGACATGCGGGCCCCGCCTGCTAACTAACCTAGTTTAGGTTTAAACTAATTTAACTTAACCTAGGTTAGTGCTAATTAACTAGGTTAGTTTAGTTAGTCATCGACGTGGCCCCCACACGCCAGTTTGACCTGGGCGCCTGTTGACCACGACGCCACCTTGACGTCAGTCGATTTAATAACTAGGTTTCTAGATTTAATTTAATTCAGAAATTTCGAAAATACTCTAAACTTCTAAAATCATATAAATTCAACCGTAACTCGGATTGAAATAATTTATATATGAAAAATGATCAGAAAAATATGAAGAATCTGTTTATGCCATGATCATGCATGTTTGAACAAGTTAACCTCACTGAATAGGATGAATCATGATTAGGGTAATTTATGAAATAGCATTTGGAGTTGGAGTTCAACCTTGTTTGAATTCCACTTTAACTAACTTGGATTATTATTGCACTAGGTAAATTCAGTACCTTAATATGACATGTCATTCATGTGAATGTGCATTGCATTGATTGTGTTCTCTCTTGTTTGACGGTAATTGTCCCTCCCTAGAGACGATGTACCGACGATGAGTTCGATGACACCGATGAAGAACTATATTATCTTCGTAAGTGCTGCAAGCAAAACCCCTTGTTCATTCCGATATAATCCCACTCTCTCGCCTCCTGCTCTATTTTACTGCATTAGGACAACAACGACTCATGTGTTACTTGTCATGTAGCTGAACCCCTTGATCCTTTGCATGACCTGTCATTCCACAAGAATTAGATGAAACCCACTAGCATGAGTAGGAATTGTTTGAGCCATGTTGTGCCTACTCATTTATGCTTGTTTGTCATGCCTGCTATCGCTTAGAGTTGAGTCGGGTCTGATTCATCGGGAATGAATTGGAATTGTTATGAACATGTCCTATTGTGTGTGAGCTAAGTGTGAACACGATTTGGTAAAGGTAGCGTGAGAGGCCATGTAGGAGTACATGGTGGGTTGTCTCATTGAAACCGCCCTCGAACTGAGTTCTGTATTTGTGATCCATGAAACAGCACTACCACGCATTGGGATCCTTAATTGACCCTCTCGCTTCTTAACCACCCTTGTCCTCATCCGGAGTTGCAAGTAGTTTCGTGTTTGTAGCATGTCAGGGCCGCACGCAACGCTGACCTTAGGGGTGGGTTGTGTTATGTAGGCACTGTGGGTCCGTGTACCGAAAGTGCCCGCTTATATCTCGAACCCCGCACACATCGCTCGGGCTGTATGGGAAACCTCGCCGACTCTCATGGATGGAACCCGAATAGGCGATAAACCCGACTAGGGACTTGAGTGTTTAGGTAGGCCGTGGCCGACACCCACGCTGGGCTTCGCTGAAGGTTGCCGAGTACATGTCGTAAACGGCGTAAGTGGTGAGAGCGTGTGAAGAAGTACACCGCAGGTTTAATATGATCTATTCAATAGCCGTGTCCACGGAGAAGGACTTATGGGTTGCCTATATCAGTTCATAGACAAGTGAAAGTGGATACTCTAAATGCGCAAGATAAGCGTGAGTGCTATGGATGGCGCTCGTAGGGAGACGGAGCGGTCCATAGTGGTGTATTGATATGGTGAATATGTGGACTCGTAGCGCCACCTCAAAAGAGTTACTTGCAATGAGATCAGATAGCCACCGAGTCAAAGCTGGCTTGCTGCAACCAAACTCCACCACCCCTTTTTGATAATGATGCATATGTAGTTAGTTCTCGATAAGTCTTGCTGAGTACAATTGTACTCACGCTTGCTTATTTTATGTTTTGCAGAGAGACGCTGGCCTCGCTTAGTAGTTCCGCTTGACTTCGACGCTTAGCTTGTTACCTCAGCCACGATCTTGTGCCTCGGCAGATCTTGTAGATAGTCGCTCCTCAGCCTTTTTCATTTATAGTTGTCTCAGACTGCACATGATTAGCTTCCGCTTGTGCTTTGACTTGTATGTTTCGAGTGTTGGGTCATGAGACCCATGTTTGTAATATCTCGCCTTCGGAGCCTAATGTATTATATCCGAGTCGAGAGTTATGTTGTGATGCCATCGTCAGATTTACACATATTGAGCATATTGTGTGTATGTTTGAAATGCTTGGTATGTGTGGATCCGACAAACTAGTTGTTTATCCTTGGCAGCCTCTCATATGGGGAAATGTAGTCTCGCCTCCGAGCGATAGTAGTCCGCCATAGCCCGGTTCACCGAGTCCTGCTAGCCAAAGACTACCGCTGGACACTTGACTGGCCGGGTATGTGTTTCACTTCGCCTTATGTCCGTTCCTTCGGGAAATGTCACGCGTGTTATTCGAGTCCTGCTTAGCTCGCTACAGCCCGGGATACCGGAGTCCTGTAGCCCAAAGGTTACAGCCCGAATACATACGCTGATGACCGACATGCTCGATGTGATTCATGTATGCCTGTCCCCATGGGTTAGCGCCGCTTGGTTCACGATCAGCCATGTCGGCCCGGTTCTTTGTCATATGGATGCTAGCGACACTATCATATACGTGAGCCAAAAGACGCAAACGTCCCGGCCATGGTAAGGCGACACCTGGGAATACCGTGCGTGAGGCCGCAAAGTGATATGATGTGTTACATGCTAGATCGGTGTGACCTAGGATCGGGGTCCTGACACCTGTCCGATCCATGTTCCCGTAGTTAAATATCTCATTTCATGGTTTTTGCGCAGGAACTGCGCCGGACTGTGGAGAAGATACACAACCCGCCCCCACAACCCGAGGATCCGAAGCGGTCCCTCGATCCGACCTCCAAAGAGGATCCGGATATAACGGTGGAGTTGATCGACGGGGTGGTCCAACTTAGCATCGATAATGCTTTGGTAGCCATTACGGCCGACACCCCGAATACTTCCAGCCCTACGTAATCGAGACCAAGATCCCAAAACCTCGATAATGACCCTCCGCGCTTATTTTTGATCACCGATACCAATGGTGTTTTGTAGGGGTACCTTCGAGGCGGAAGTCGAAATCAAGGGCGGCTGGCCAACAAGGGCAGCGCGCCCGCAGGTTAAAAAGAAGTGCGGTCCGGATCGAAACTCCGCCGCAACGGTATGGCATGTCACCATACTTCCGTGATTGATTCCCGAAGGCGATTAACGCCGATGCTCTTTTCAGAAAAGAGCGCCACTGGACCGAGTCCGGAGAGGCTGCCGATCGAACCTTCACCGGACAAGCTTCAAAGCCAGGTCCGAGGCTAAGGCGAAGCACGAGACGCAAGGCCGGATGCTCCTCCGATAGAGGATGCCGACCGTTGTCCGCCACCAACTCCGAGGTGGAGAGCGCTTTGAATCACAAAGCGCCACGGACAGTTCTTCGTGACGATGTTTCTCCCTGCAGGCCTTGAATGCCTTTGATTCGAGATGCGATCTCGCGCCGCCAAGATGGTCTAGCCAGAGCTACGGAGCAAAGATGTGAAGGACATACGGTAAGGAAATTTGACAAATTATATATGCCAAGAGTCTCTTTAGACTTAAAATAGTTAGAATAACTGATTTAAGGATCATTTGTTATGCAGATCTACGTAAAAGAATACCCGACTGTCCTGTGAGCCGGAAGAGTGCAGGGCCCATCTTGAGGTCAAGACTAGCCGCCACGGGGGAGCCACAGAGACCCCTCCGTAATATATGCTTCAAGATAACTAATTTATGAAGTGCGGCGGGTGTGTAACCGACAAAAATATTGCAGATGGCGCCGACTAGATCCGACAAGCAACATCTCTTACGCCAGCTAAAGGTCGGGCGAGAGCGCATTACGAGGGTGCGGCAGAGAAGAATAACTCCAAGATGCCAACACCAAGCTGGGTGAGGAACTAAAGGACGCTCGTGCTCAGCTAGCCGACCAGAAGGAGAATCGCGGCTTCGCCGCGGCATTTTCAAGAAGTGCTTGAGCTAACTTTGAAAAGAGTTCGCGAGGAAGGCCATTAACATAAACATGTTTGTAGGTTTGCTCACAGTGTCGCCCCGAGGTGGAGATGCCCAGCCGGGTGATCTTCTTCCCGAATTGGCTACCGCACTAACGAGTCCGACAGTGATGAAAGGCATCGCCAAGCCTTGTGGCTATCTATCTCCCCGCCCAAGGCATTGGGGAGCTGGCAGAGCGGCTTCAAGGAGGACGGCGATGCTTTTGGCTATGAAAGATATCGGCTCGTCATCAAGGCGCCAGGAGGCTCGGGCCATGGTGAAGACGCTGCACACGGTTGTTGATCCAAACCACATGGCCGAGGTCGAACTCTGTAATGGATGGGATGGAGATCCTCAGAAGTTTAGTGTACGCCAAGTAGAATTGGCCGCCAAGTATTCCCAAAGAAGATTGTAAATTAGATAGCCTATTAGATGGCATTGAGGAGGAATACAATGTCGAAGTTGACTATGTAAAAATATGACATGAAAGAATGTCTTCTAGCCGGATTGTAGATCGCTTGTCATAGCGGACCTTTTTCGCTCAACCTCCGGACCCAATAGTCCGGAGTGTGTCCGAATACCTTCGTGGTTATATAAGAACCGTGGTATGCATGGAGACCAAAGCGAGGGGTCATTGTTGCTGTATCGCATAAGTGCCCAACTAGTTATGTTATATTACATGGGTAGTAAGAAACATCTTCCAGGAGAATAGTTCCGCTATGGGTTCCTTTCGCTGGGATGCATGCCCTAAAGTGTATGTCAAAGCTGCTATAAAAGCGTAAAATCATCCGGGGCAGATGTAAATAGTTAAAATCATCTTTCAGTTCACCGAATCGAATATTCCCTTAAGAACGCTTAGCTTTCGCTTCACCTACCGAGGTACACATCCGCTGACCCGCAAGAATAATCGCAGAGGTGCTCCTTTACCTCCTAGCCGAACAATCGGGAACATAGGGGTAAGAACAGGAGCCAGGCAACCCAGCTTGGCCAAAACTTAAGTCATATCGATGCATATAATGGTGAATAAAAGGGACATGCGGAAGTTTAACGCATGTGTTGGGCATGAAAGCCTATATAAATAAGCTTCGTTAAAGAAGCCCCTGTGTATAATGAGCGCGACAGCGGCCAAGTGTGTTCGAAAAGCGCAAAAGAGCCTCTAGAGGCTACAAGAAGAAGAAGGGGAAGGAGAGAAATAAAATACATCAAAAGAAAAATAAAGAATGCAGACGGAGGAAGGAGACGAACTTGGAGTCCGACACTTAGGCGAGAATCTTCAGAGACGGGCATGCTCCATGGGTTCGCTCGAGTCGGTTATCCAATGCGCTTTCAGAGACGGTATGCTCTACCGTCGACCTGGTCGATGATGAAGGGACCTTCCCATTTGGGCTTGAGTTTGTATTTTTCTTGACCGGCAAAGAGAACTAGTTCGCCAACGTTATAAGCTTTGGCCCGCATTTCCTCGCTTTGATATCTTCGAGCTCATTGCTGATAGAATGCGAACGAGCCTTTGCCACGTCAAGGCTCAGAACGCCTCGATGCGGCTATATCTCCCACGGTCGAGGCACGACTTAGAGGCATAACCGCATTGAAAGCAATGTCGCAAGTGAGGTAATCTTCACACAACCCATGTAATACATAAGGGAAAGAGATACATAGTTGGCTTACAATGCCACTTCACACAATACATAAATAAACATCCATCATTCAGAGTACACTCAAGGTCCGACTACGGAACCAAAATAAAAGAAGATACCCCAAATGCTACACAGATCCCCGATCGTCCCAACTGGGCACCACTATCGATCATCAGAAAGACACATAGTAACGACCACGCCTCGTCGAACTCCCACTTGAGCTCGGTTAGGCCACCTGACCGCATCGCCGGAACCTGCAACTGTTTTGTAGAATCTGTGAGTCACGGGACTCAGCAATCTCACACCATGAGATCAAGACTATTTAAGCTTATAGGAAGGACAGAGTTGTAAGGTGGAGCTGCAGCAAGTTTACTAGCATATATGGTGGCTACATTCGCAAAAGAGAGCGAGAAGAGGAGCAAAGCACGGCCGTGAAGCTAGTAGCGATCAAGAAGTGATCCTGAACTACTTACGCCGACATAACTCCAACATCAGTTCACTTCCCGGACTCACGAGAAGAGACCATCACGGTTACACACGCGTTGATGTGTATTTTAATTGAGGTCAACTTCGGTTTTCTACAACCGACATTAACAAATTCCCATCTGCCTCATAACCGCGGGCACGGCTTTCAAAGATAATACCCGCAGGGTGTCCCAACTTAGCCCATTATAAGCTCTCACGGTCAACGAAGGATATTCTTCTACCGAAGACCCGATCAATCTCGAATCCCGGACTACAAGACATTTCGACAAAGAATAAAACAAGACCAGCAAAGCCACCGAATGTGCCGACAAATCCCGATAGGAGCTGCACATATCTCGCTCGTGGCACACCGGATTGTCCAAACTTCCGATAGGCCATCTCAAGTTGCCTCGATGGCACCGGCGGGCCGATAGTTTGGACCAGCACTCAAGGAGAACTGCCCGGGGTTAAAATAAAGATGACCCGGCTCGCGAAACCCGGGGAAAAGGCTTAGGTGGCAAATGGTAAAACCAAAGTTGGGCCTTGCTGGACGAGTCTTATTCAAAGCGAACTGTCAAGGGGGTCCCATAAATCACCCAACCGTAAGGAACGCTAAATCAAGGAACATAACACCGTATGACGGAAACTAGGTGGCAAGAGGAACAAAACACTGTGCATAAGGCCGAGCCTTCCACCCTTTACCAAGTATATAGATGCATTAATTATAGCAGATATATATTGTGATATCCCCAAAAGTAAACATGTTCCAAAAAGGAACAACATCTCCATGTTCCAACAAGGAACAAACTTCACTTCACCGCAACTAGCAACGCTTATAAGAGGGCTGAGCAAAGCGGTAACATAGCCAATCAACGGTTTGCTAGGAAAGGATGGTTAGGGCTGACATGGCAATATGGGTGGCATGATATAGCAAGTGGTAGGCATCGCAGCATAGGCATAGCAAAAGAGCGAGCAACTAGCATAGCAAAGATAGAAGTGATTTCGAGGGTATGGTCATCTTGCTCGCAATGTTCTCAGAGTTGTCGAAAGCTTGATCCTCGTAAGCTGCTTCAACAGGTTCCTCGCTCACGCACTCGCCTCCGGCTCTACCCAAAGCAAGAACACAAACAAAGGAACCACAATAAATCACGGTGCAATGCACAAGTCAACATGATGCAAAACATGACATGATATGCGAGATGTGATATGCAATGCGATAAAAGGCCCGAAGGAAAATGATGAACCAGGCATCAACTTGGCAAACCAAGTATGCCACTGAAAGATGAGATGATTTCGTTGAAATCGATATAAAGATCACCGAATCGGATGCACGGTTTGCAAATGACAAGCAAAACAAGAATGGCACAAATCTGCCATTAACAAAGATGATGCCACTTAGCAAGCAACAAGAAATTAAGCTACTGCACCCAAACGTACCAACAAAGTATATGGCAGTGATCTACACAAGATGCTTGACAAAAGATGAACACTGAGCTACGGCTAGTTCACATCATAACAGGTTCAAACAAGCATGGCAAAAGTGCACAAAATATCAGCCGACATGGCAAAACAGCATCATGTAGCAATGTTCAGAGCAAGAAAACAACATGCTACAGGAACTTATAATAGCAAAACAAGGCATGGCATGAATCTACTCAAAGCATAGAACAAAAGTCCCTTACTGACCATAAGCCAAAAAGGATCAGAAAATATAGTAACACCCATGTCAATATCGCAAGTTTCATAATGATTCAGCAACATGGCATGTCAAAACTGATAACAAGTAGGCATGTTTAAGAGCTCAAAGCACTCACTACAGAGCCTTTCATGATAAACTAAGCATACATACATCAATAAGACATGGCATAGAAGACATACATGGCAAGAACAACATCATAGCATACACGGGTCAACTACAACAACCTTGGCAAAATTGAATAACACGTAAACAATCTGCCAGGAAACATTTGATAGCAAAAGTAGAGCTCGATTGACTCAAGCTATGGCACTCCATAATTGCAAACAAAGGCATGGATGGATAGAGCAAGACATGTAGAACAAAACATCCTTACTGAAGTATCTCAAAATATGCATGGATCTCTCGGTAGCATCAAGTTAACATGGCATCAAAATATCAAGAAAACAGAGCTGAAATCAGCAACATCAGACACCTACTTTGCATGCTTGTGCTAGTCACCACATAGATCACAAAATACATGGCATACACCCTGGAAAGATGGCATGGCATATTACAAAACACATGTAGGACTCAAATTCATAGGGTGCACACATCAATCATAGCAAAATAACAAAAGTGCATGTTCCGATAAGAAACAGAAACTAACATCACATAGCCCTCTTCCAACAGCATTTCGGGCATCAAGATGAGCTCAAATGAAAATGATGCAATGAGATGAAATGATCTACTCTTCGAGGCGAACATTTTGACATATTATACGCGCAAAATGGAGCTACAGATGCAAAGTTACGCGCTGAAAATGCCACAAATAACCTCGATGATTAAAAACTTAGACGAAAAAGAGAGGGGAAGAAGTCAACCGATCCGGATCGATCCGCCCGATCGGATCGAGGGCGGCGGGCGGTGGTTCGCCGGAGAGGAGAAGAGGCAGGAGGCCAGGGAGGTCGCCGGCGGAGGGCGGCCGGCCGCCGGGCCGGGCGACGGCGAGGCGGGCGGGGCGACGGGCGGCACGGCGAGGAGCCGGCGGCCGAGAGGCGGGAGGCGGCGGCGCGCGGGCGAGGTCCGGGCGACCGGGCGGGCGGGCAGCGGCGGCGGGGCCGGGCGGCGGGCGCGCGCCGGGCCGGGAGGCGGCGGCGCGACGGCCGGGAGGGCTCACCTGGCCCCAGCCGGGCCGGGCGCGGGCGGCGGGCGATGGGGACCGGCCCCACGTGGCGCTGGTCCGAGAGGTTGCGGGCGCGGGCGGACGTTGTCCGCCCGCCCGACACGCCCGCGGCGGCGGCGAGGGATTCGCCTAGGGTTTCGGGAGGATGATCCGGATTTGAGGGGAGAAGCATATTTATAGTTTCGGAGCTAGGAGAGTCCAAATGAGGTGCGGTTACCACACGATCGTGATCGAACGACGGAGAGCATGGAAGTGACTTAGATGGGTTATTGGACTATTTTGAAAGGGTGTTGGGCTGCAACTTAAAAGAGGCCTTTGCGAGAGTGCGGTTAACTGCTGAGTACCAAACGAGCTCCAAATGACCAAACTTGACCGGTGGTCTACGGTGGTATACCAAGGCCACTTGACAAACCTCGTCCATTCCGAGAAGGTTTAGTACCCGCCATGGAAAAACGTAAAAGGGCCGCCGGGAGATAGGAGTGCCGGATTGCAAAACGGACAACGGAAAAATGCTCGAATCATGAGACTAACACGTATGCAAATGCGATGCACATGATGACATGATATAAAATGCATGACATGGACAAAATGCAAAATGAAGAAAACCCAACCACGGAGGGAATATCATATCACAATGCCGAAAATGGCAAGAGTTGAGTTACAAATATGGAAAGTTACTCCGGTGTTACAACACTCCACCACTACAAGAGGATCTCGCCCCAGATCTAGGACCGAAAGAACTCCGGATATTCGAACGGAGGTGATCCTCGCGCCCTGTGTGGCTTCTCGTCGGAATGGTGTGACCACTTCACTTTCAGGAATTTGATTGACTTGTTGCAGTCTTGCGCCGGCTTCTTCAAGAATAGCAACGGGTGCTCATGATAAGAGAGATCTTCTTGAAGGTCAATTTCTTCAAGTTGATAGTGCTCAGAGTCTTGAAGCACTTGGCGGTTGTGACACGTGAAACACATCGCACATTCGCAAGTTGGATGGAAGCTCGTTGATAGGCTAGATCGCTTTTTGCCAATGATCTTGAAAGGACCCACGATCTAGGGGCAAGCTTCCTTTGATACCGGGTTGACGAGTGCCTTTCATTGAGAGACGCGAGGTAGACATGGTCTCCGATTTCAAAAGCCACATCACGGTGCTTATCATCATAATAGTTTTCCGCGCGATTATGCTGCTTTGAGATTCTCACGAATGACTTTGCACATTTCTTCGCTTCGCGGATCAAGTCATTGCCAAGAAGTTGGCGCTCACCTGCCTCTGCACTCAATTGAGAGGAGTACGACACTTTCTCGCCATAGAGAATTTCAATGGGCCTTGCCCAACTCGCTTGGAAGCTGTTGTTGTAGGAGAACTCGCATATGGAAGACAATCTTCCCACTTCATACCGAAGGAAATGACACAAGCCCCGAGCATATCTTCAAGGATTTGATTTACTCGCCAACTTGGCCACTTGTTTGAGGATGGAAAGCTGTGCTGAAACGAATGTTGGTGCCCATGGCCTTCAAAAGAATCCCAAAACTTGGAGGTAAAGATGCTGCCACGGTCTCAAGAGATCACTTGTGGAATGCCGCAAGGAGACAATCCTCGAGGTGTATAGCTCGCCAACCGAGCTGCTGTGATAGATTCTTTGATAGGAAGAAAATGAGCCACTTTAGTAAGCTTGTCAATGACAACGAAGATAGCATCATTTCCACGCTTGGACTTTGGAAAACCAGTCACAAAGTCCATTTCAATATGATCAAACTTCCATTCTCGAATAGCAAGAGGTTGGAGGAGACCAGCTGGTCGTTGGTGTTCTCGCTTTCACTCTTCCGCAGACATCACATTCATTCACGAATTGAGCAATTTCTCGCCTCATTCGAGTCCACCAATATGACTGCTTGAGGTCATGGTACATCTTCGCATTTCCGTGATGAATGGATAGAAGCGAATTGTGAGCCTCGCTCATAATGACTTTTCTCAGATCACCCTTAGGAACCACAATCCGTCCTCAAAGAAAAGAGTATCTTTGTCATCAACGTGGAAGCACTTGTACTTGAATGCCCTTGTCGATACCACGCTTCACCTTTTTCACCATGGTATCCGAAGTTGAGCCTCACGAATCTGATCTTCCAAAGTAGGAGAGACTATGAGGTTGGCAAGAAAGCCTTGAGGAACAACTTGAAGATTCAGCTTATGGAAAGCTTCACAGAGATCCGTTGAAGGGCTTGAGGATTAGACTGCTGCAGAAGCCTTCCCGCTCAAAGCATCTGCAATGACATTGGCCTTGCCTTGAGTATATTCAATACTTGGGTTGTACTCTTGAATCATTTCACCCATCGAGTCTCGCCTCGAGGTTGAGGTTGGGCTGAGTGAAGATATACTTGAGACTCTTGTGATCGGTGAAAATGTCCACTTTCCTTCCCAACAAGAGATGTCTCCATGTTATCAATGCATGGACAATCGCCGCCAACTCAAGATCGTGAGGGGGTAGTTCTTTTCGCTGGGCTTCAATCAAGCGAGAGGTATAAGCCACAACTCTCTCTCTTGCATTAACACAGCACCGAGACCTTGAAGAGAAGCATCACGTAAAACTTCAAATGGCTTGGATTCATCAGAGGAGTCAAGACAGAGCTGTGACGAGTTTCTTTGAGGGTATTGAAAGCAACGCCACACTTAGGAGACCGTATATACTTCACATGCTTCCGAGGAGGTTGGAAAGAGGCTTTGCAATCTTGGAGAAATTCTCAACGAATCTTCGCAATAGCTTGCAAGACCAAGAAAATCATGGAGCTGCTTGACATTCCGAGGAGGTTCCCAATTCACAATTGCGACACCTTCTCGGATTAATAAAGATGCCCTTGGCGGAGATGATATGACCAAGATAAAGCACTTCATCAAGCCAAAATTCACATTTGGAGAACTTAGCATAGAATTGATGCTCTCGAGCTTGTCTAGCACCAATCGCAAATGTTTGGCATGATCCTTCTTATTCTTGGAGAAGACCAAAATATCATCAAGATAGACCAAGACGAATTCATTGGTGTAGGGGTTGAAGATGAAGTTCATCATCCGAGAGAATGTTGGAGGAGCATTGACAAGGCCGAAAGACATGACAAGATATTCATAAGAACCAAAGCTTGTTCTCAATGCTGTCTTGGGAATATCTTGTTCACGAATGCTAACTGATGATAACCCATACGAAGGTCAAGCTTGAGAACACTTTAGCACCTTTGAGTTGCTCAAAAGCTCATTGATGTTGGGAAGTGGATACTTGTTCTTGATTGTCTTCTTATTCAATGGACGGTAATCGACGCAAAGTCGGTCCGCGCCATCCTTCTTCCGACAAAAGAACACCACAACCCCAAGGAGATGAACTCGGTCCGATCAAACCCAGACGCTTTTGTTCATCGAGCTGCTTCTTCAATTCCTTCAGCTCATCAGGTCCAAGCTTGTATGGACGCTTGCAAACGGGTTCAAGCCGTGCTCAAGATCGATAACGAACTCAATCGCCGATGAGGAGGCATACCCGAAGCTCTTCCGAAAGACATCTTGGTACTCACAAACGATCGAATCGAGAGATAGCATCCAATTCGCCTTTCTCATTGAGAGAAAACAACCAATGGTTTCATCACGAAGCGCATAGATGATCACATCATTAGAAGAGTGAGTCAATTGATTTCCCGGCAGCACAATCAAGCTGAGCTTTGTGCCGATAAAGCCACCCATCCCGAGAATAAGATCAATATCCGAGTCACCAAGGACAATTGGTTTAGCCAGAAATCTATAATCGCCCATCTTGATAGAAACATCCGAACCATGTAGCTCATGCTCATGCATTTACCCGAGAGACAACTGCTAATGGTCTAGGCAAATCTTGAAAGACAACTCATGCTTAGATGCAAATGGTTTAGAGATGAAACTGCGATGCACCAAAGATCAAATAAGACTTTTGCAGAATATCATTAACAAGAAGATTACCCATTATCACATCTCAAGAATCCTCCGCTTGAGCTGCATTCATCATGTTCACCTTTGCAAACTTGGGATTATGCTTGACCACCGCATTGCTGGAAGATTTCACAGAGGAGGAGGCGAAGGCGCCTGTTGAAGCATTTGTTCGCATAGTGACCTTTCGCGACATTTGTTGCAAGTCACCCCGAGAGCGGACGGTGGTAAGGAGCACTTGACCTTGGAGCTTGAGAATTAGACTTGTTCTGATAGCTTGGGTTGGGTGGGTGGGAAGATCCACGGCCACCGAGTTCTTCTCACGATAAGGCCGACGGAACGGAGGAGGAGGAAGGTAGAACTTCGCTGCTTAGCTGCCACTTGAGAGGAAGAAGAAGACTGAATCTGCATCCCCGATTCTCTTCTTAGAAGCCTCACATTTGAGCTGGGCAGCTTCTTGCTTCAAAGGCCATGTTGTAGAAATCATCATACTTTTCTCGCTCAAAAGCACAAGAGCTAATTGCAGATCTTCTCTCGCACCACCTCTCAATTGATAGATCATACTCTTTTCATCGTGGACGCCTTGCTTAGCAAAGCGAGCGAAGCTCGAACTGGATATTGTATTGATAGACGACATGTTGCCTTGCTTGAGATTGCGGAACTCCTCACGCTTGCTCTCAACAACACTTCTCGAATGTGGTGAGCTCAAATCTCGGCGAACTCATCCTGTAATGACACGACCTCCTCTCGAATCTTTGTATTGTCGGTACCACTCAAAGCAGCTTGATCCTTGAGTTGAAACGATGCAAACTTGACAAAGTCCTCGTGTCCGACATTGCTACATTCAAAATGCTTGCAGATGTCCACAAGCCAATCGTCAGCCTCTGTGGCCTCGGCTACGTAAACCGAAAGACTTCGCTGATTAGCGAGGAACCGACCGAGAGTAGCAAAGTGCGGCTGGTTGTTGCCTTGACCTTGATTTCCTTGATTGCCTTGCCCTTGAGTACGCTTCTTGCAAGAGCTGCAAAATCATCTCGAGCATTGGCATTGGTGGCTGCCATGATAGTTGCCAGCCTCCGGAGGCGGAGGTGGAGGTGGAGGGTTCGACCGATTCCCATCATCCGCTCCGGATTCGACGCGCTACATGGAGCCATCCTCAAGAGGGTGACATCCGTTAGCACTTGATAGACAAATAGTCAAGTTGAATCAACGGATAGAAATTGCAACATATAGTCTTCACAATAAACATTCAACAAGAATGAACGAATGAATTCCAAAAGTTAATCATCACACGCCCATTAAGGTGAGAAGCCACTTGATTAAGGGTTGATGAAAAAAATAACAAGGTACGATCGAACAAATAAGTGGTAAGGATTACCCAATCAAGAACCAAATATCTGTGGGAAGAAATGCTAAAAGCTACTTGAATCCCACCTATAAACTCCCAAACTTTCTGGTTATGCAACTGTGTTGGGGATACAGGGACACAAAATATATCACCCAAACTAACAATACCTAGATCCACCAGATCCATCCACAACACATAACCAAGAAATCCTCGAAATCGTGTACCTCGACCTTCAAAAACATCCGTTATACAAGTCATGGCAATACTCCCGAGCTCGCCCAAAGATCGGGTTATCGGGTTATCTCACCAACAACTCGCACAAAAGAGATTTCATGTCGGTAAAACTCGTATTCCAGAATCGCAACGATAAAATTGTGACGACAACACCTCGGAGCTCAACTCCCCGACACCGCCACAACCCCTAAATGTCGAGGCACCAAGAACAATGTTCTCGCCACAAAACCATCGAACGATCCCAAGATACCCGCTGATCCTAAATTTTTTAGTGAAATTTGAGAAGAGAAGAGTCAAAACTCTACGCCAGAGACCTCACAGAGCGATTTAAGGACTGGGAGTAAAAAGAATCCTACTCCGATATATATAATCCTAAGACTCAAAACATTTTCCATTCTAGACTCAACAACGCCAAAGAAACAATCAAGTAGGGGCTCTTAAGTCGGGAAGGCTCGACACTAACTTGTAACGCCTCGATGCGGCTATATCTCCCACGTGTCGAGGCACGACTTAGAGGCATAACCGCATTGAAAGCAATGTCGCAAGTGAGGTAATCTTCACACAACCCATGTAATACATAAGGAAAGAGATACATAGTTGGCTTATAGTCGCCACTTCACACAATACATAAATAAACATCCATCATTCAGAGTACACTCAAGGTCCGACTACGGAACCAAAATAAAAGAAGATACCCCAAATGCTACATGATCCCCGATCGTCCCAACTGGGCACCACTATCGATCATCGAAAGACACATAGTAACGACCACGCCTCGTCGAACTCCCACTTGAGCTCGGCTAGGCCACCTGACCGCATCGCCGGAACTCGCAACTGTTTTGGTAGAATCTGTGAGTCACGGGACTCAGCAATCTCACACCCGCGAGATCAAGACTATTTAAGCTTATAGGAAGGACAGGGTTGTAAGGTGGAGCTGCAGCAAGTTTACTCAGCATATATGGTGGCTACATTCGCAAAAGAGAGCGAGAAGAGGAGCAAAGCACGGTCGTGAAGCTAGTAGCGATCAAGAAGTGATCCTGAACTACTTACGCCGACATAACTCCAACATCAGTTCACTTCCCTGACTCACGAGAAGAGACCATCACGGTTACACACGCGTTGATGTGTATTTTAATTGAGGTCAACTTCGGTTTTCTACAACCGACATTAACAAATTCCCATCTGCCTCATAACCGCGGGCACGGCTTTCAAAGATAATACCGCAGGGTGTCCCAACTTAGCCCATTATAAGCTCTCACGGTCAACGAAGGATATTCTTCTACCGGAAGACCCGATCAATCTCGAATCCCGGACTACAAGACATTTCGACAAAGAATAAAACAAGACCAGCAAAGCCACCGAATGTGCCGACAAACCCGATAGGAGCTGCACATATCTCGCTCGTGGCACACCGGATTGTCCAAACTTCCGATAGGCCATCTCGAAGTTTCCGATGGCACCGGCGGTCGATAGTTTGGACCAGCACTCAAGGAGAACTGGCCCGGGGTTAAAATAAAGATGACCTCGGCTCGCGAAACCCGGGGAAAAGGCTTAGGTGGCAAATGGTAAAACCAAAGTTGGGCCTTGCCGACGAGTCTTATTCAAAGCGAACTGTCAAGGGGGTCCCATAAATCACCCAACCGTAAGGAACGCTAAATCAAGGAACATAACACCGTATGACGGAAACTAGGTGGCAAGAGGGAACAAAACACTGTGCATAAGGCCGAGCCTTCCACCCTTTACCAAGTATATAGATGCATTAATTATAGCAGATATATATTGTGATATCCCCAACAAGTAAACATGTTCCAAAAAGGAACAACATCTCCATGTTCCAACAAGGAACAAACTTCACTTCACCGCAACTAGCAACGCTATAAGAGGGCTGAGCAAAGCGGTAACATAGCCAATCAACGGTTTGCTAGGAAAGGATGGTTAGGGCTGACATGGCAATATGGGTGGCATGATATAGCAAGTGGTAGGCATCGCAGCATAGGCATAGCAAAAGAGCGAGCAACTAGCATAGCAAAGATAGAAGTGATTTCGAGGGTATGGTCATCTTGCTCGCAATGTTCTCAGAGTTGTCGAAAGCTTGATCCTCGTAAGCTGCTTCAACAGGTTCCTCGCTCACATTCTCGCCTCCGCTCTACCCAAAGCAAGAACACAAACAAAGGAACCACAATAAATCACGGTGCAATGCACAAGTCAACATGATGCAAAACATGACATGATATGCTAGATGATATGCAATGCGATGCGCGCCCGAAGGAAAATGATGAACCAGGCATCAACTTGGCAAACCAAGTATGCCACTGAAAGATGAGATGATTTCGTTGAAATCGATATAAAGATCACCGAATCGGATGCACGGTTTGCAAATGACAAGCAAAACAAGAATGGCACAAATCTGCCATTAACAAAGATGATGCCACTTAGCAAGCAACAAGAAATTAAGCTACTGCACCCAAACGTACCAACAAAGTATATGGCAGTGATCTACACAAGATGCTTGACAAAAGATGAACACTGAGCTACGGCTAGTTCACATCATAACAGGTTCAAACAAGCATGGCAAAAGTGCACAAAATATCAGTCGACATGGCAAAACAGCATCGTAGCAATGTTCAGAGCAAGAAAACAACATGCTACAGGAACTTATAATAGCAAAACAAGGCATGGCATGAATCTACTCAAAGCATAGAACAAAAGTCCCTTACTGACCATAAGCCAAAAAGGATCAGAAAATATAGTAACACCCATGTCAATATCGCAAGTTTCATAATGATTCAGCAACATGGCATGTCAAAACTGATAACAAGTAGGCATGTTTAAGAGCTCAATGCACTCACTACAGAGCTTTTCATGATAAACTAAGCATACATACATCAAGAAGACATGGCATAGAAGATATACATGGCAAGAAAACATCATAGCATATATGGATCAACCACAACAACCTTGGCAAAATTGAATAACATGTAAACAATCTGCCAGAAACATTTGATAGCAAAAGTAGAGCTCGATTGACTCAAGCTATGGCACTCCATAATTGCAAACAAAGGCATGGATGGATAGAGCAAGACATGTAGAACAAAACATCCTTACTGAAGTATCTCAAAATATGCATGGATCTCTCGGTAGCATCAAGTTAACATGGCATCAAAATATCAAGAAAACAGAGCTGAAATCAGCAACATCAGACACCTACTTTGCATGCTTGTGCTAGTCACCACATAGATCACAAAAATACATGGCATACACCCTGGAAAGATGGCATGGCATATTACAAAACACATGTAGGACTCAAATTCATAGGGTGCACACATCAATCATAGCAAAATAAAAAAGTGCATGTTCTGTTAAGAAACAGAAACTAACATCACATAGCCCTCTTCCAACAGCATTTCGGGCATCAAGATGAGCTCAAATGAAAATGATGCAATGAGATGAAATGATCTACTCTTCGAGATGAACATTTCGATATATTATACGCGCAAAATGGAGCTACAGATGCAAAGTTACGATGCGTTGAAAATGCCACGAAATAACCTCAGGATTAAAAACTTGGACGAAAAAGAGAGGGGGAAGAAGTCAACCGGGATCCGGATCGGGATCCGGCCCGATAGGATCGAGGGCGGCGGCGGCGGTGGTTCGCCGGAGAGGAGAAGAGGCGGGAGGCTGGGAGGTCGCCATGAGGGCGGCCGGGCGCCATGGTGGCCGGCGACGACGGAGGCGGCGGGCGACGGGCGGACGGGCGGGAGCCGGGCGGCGAGAGGCGGAGGCGGCGGCGCGCTGGCGAGGTCCGGGCGACCGGGCGGCGGGCGCGGCCGGGCCGGAGGCGGCGGCGCGACCGGCCGGGAGGGCCTCGCCGGGTTCCGCGGCGGCCGGCACGTGAGCGGCGATGGGGACCGCCCCACGTGGCGCGTCCGAGAGGTTGCGGGCGCGGCGGACGTTGTCCGCCCGCCCGACACGCCCGCGGCGGCGGAGCGGATTCGCCTAGGGTTTCGGGAGGATGATCCGGATTTGAGGGGAGAAGCATATTTATAGTTTAGGGAGCTAGGAGAGTCCAAATGAGGTGCGGTTACCACACGATCGTGATCGAACGACGGAGAGCATGGAAGTGACTTAGATGGGTTATTGGACTATTTTGAAAGGGTGTTGGGCTGCAACTTAAAAGAGGCCTTTGCGAGAGTGCGTTAACTGCTGAGTACCAAACGAGCTCCAAATGACCAAACTTGACCGTGGTCTACGGTGGTATACCAAGGCCACTTGACAAACCTCGTCCATTCCGAGAAGGTTTAGTACCCGCCATGGAAAACGTAAAAGGGCCGCCGGGGAGATAGGAGTGCCGGATTGCAAAACGGACAACGGAAAAATGCTCGAATCATGAGACTAACACGTATGCAAATGCGATGCACATGATGACATGATATAAAATGCATGACATGGACAAAATGCAAATGAAGAAAACCCAACCACGGAGGGAATATCATATCACAATGCCGAAAATGGCAAGAGTTGGAGTTACAAATATGGAAAGTTACTCCGGGTGTTACACGCCTCCTCCAATGCGCCCAACTGTCCCCGCCGACGAGCTCGGCTTCTCTTTCTTCATACATGCGACGCCGAGGTGAGTCATGTATTATGTCGCAGGCAAGATCGCCTTCGCACCAGCACACCATGAAGAATGGTGTAAACCGTAGTACGATTCGGGCGTGGTCCGCAGCCCCCAGTGAGTACGTAGTCAAGCTCCTCACCCAAGGCGTGTTAGATTCCTTGAGGGACCGCACTAGTCCGGGTTTAATGCCGCCATGATTAGACCGCTTGCCTGCTCGACTTGGCCGCTGGTTTGAGGGTGATAGACCGAGGCGTAATCGAGCTTGATGCCCATGTTTTTGCACCATGATTTGACCTCATCGGCCTTGAAGTTGGTGCCATTGTCGAGAATGATACCGTGGGGACACCGTAATGGTGCACTACCCCGATATGAAGTCTATCACCGTCCGGATTCGCCGCTTTAATTGGTTTGGCCTCTATCCATTTGGTGAATTTGTCCACCATGACCAATAGGTATTTTTGCTTGTGGGTTCCTCCCTTGAGGGGTCCAACCATGTCAAGCCCCTGCACCGCGAACGCCAGTGTGATGGGTATATTTTTAAGGGCGGGGTGGTATGTGGCTTTGGTTAGCAAAGTGGCAACCAACGATCGTTGACTAAGTCATGATTCCGCCCGGCCGCCGGCCAATAAAATCCTCAGACGGAAGGCCTTGTTTACAAGGGTCTGGCTGCGCGCGCTGTGCCCACCCAGTCCGCATGAATTTCAGCCAGAGGTTTCGCCTTCCTCTTCGGAGATACACCTTTGAAGGACTCCGTAGTGCTTTTCTTATAAAGCTCTCCTCATGGACTTTATAGGCTTTAGAGCGCCGATTATGCAGCGAGCCTCATTTTGGTTCGGGAGTTCCTGCCTAGTTAGGTAGGCTAGGAATGGTTCCGTCCAAGGGGCGATAACCGCCATTATCTCGTGAGCAGACGGTGTTATCTCGGGGGCGGAGTCTCCGGTTGTGTCAGAGTTTTCGGCGTCAGGCGGTGCGGTTGGGTCCGGATTGTTATTGCCGGACTTCTTCCCATAGTACGGATGGCTTGAACAGCCGCTCCAAAAGATATTGGGTGGACGGCATCGCTTTTGCACCGATGCGCTAATATATCCGCCACCGGTTGTTATCCCGGCTACATGATGAAATTCAAGCCCTTCAAACCGTATGACATTTTTAGGACCGCATTGCGGTATGCTGCCATTTTCGGATCTTTGGCTTCAAAGTCTCCGCTTATTTGAGATATTGCGAGGTTTGAATCCTCGCGCACCTCTAGGCGCTGAATGCCCATGGAGATCGCCATCCGGAGGCCGTGCGTATGGGCCTCGATTCGCCGCGCTTGTTGGAGTCCGTGATACATTATCTCAAGGACGATTGGACTGTGTCCCTGTTGGGGACGCCAGACGACGCCAAATTTCTGTGCCAGCCAACATTTTGGAGCCGCAAAGTGCATGATCCAATTGAGTATGCGCTGATTTTTAGGAGTTCGGCCAGTCCATTCGCCACGGTCGGCCAAAACTCTGCGATTTAATAGCTCGTCGTGGCTTATAAGTTATGTCGAATAGGAGGAGCTCTATGGCCCATTTAGCAATCCGCCCGTCGCTGGCAGCGTTGTTTATAATGTCATTAAGAGGTACTTCGAGGCTACCGCTATCGAACACTCTTGAAAGTAGTGTTGCAGCTTCCGAGATGCCATGAACACCGCAGATGCTATCTTTTGATAGTGTGGGTACCGGACTTGTATGGAGTTAGGACAAGGGACACATAATAAACCGGTTTTTGAATAGGGAACCGTGTCCGTCCGCTTTCGCTCGACAACGAGCACCATGTCGACAACTTGATGTGTTGCGCTATGTATAATAGCATTGGTTCGCCCACGCTACGCCGCCAGACCGGATTTGTTGCCAAATGGCCTTTATTTCTTCGAGTCCGGATAGGCCGCATCCGCCGACTAAGTGTTCGTGCGGGCGCGAGGAGGCGGTAAAGAGGTAATGCCTTTTCTCCTAAACGGGAGATAAAGCGCTTAGAGCCGCCACGATCCCGGCCAATTTTTGTATTTGTTTGAGGTCTTTGAATATCCAATTGTGACAGAGCTCGACTCTTGGCTGGGTTTGCTTCAATTCCTCTACCGGACACGATGAAGCCCAGGAGCTTTCCGGCTGGAACGCCGAAGACGTAGTTTTCCGGATTGAGCTTGATGTCATATTTTCGATGATTGTCGAATGTGAGCCTCAAGTCGTCCACTAGAGTTTCGATGTGCTTGGTTTTGACGACCACGTCATCTACATACGCCCACCGCTTTTGCCGATCTGGTTTGCCGATATGTCCGAATCATGCGCGATATGTTGCGCCGGCGCTTTTGAGCCCAAAGGGCATTGTGTTGAAGCGTAACGGTCTCGTATGGAGGATAAATGCTGTTGCAGCTTGGTCTGCTCCGCCATCTTGATTTGGTGGTAGCCGAGTACACGCCGAGGAAGCACAATGAGTCGTGTCCTGCTGTAGCATCAATGATTTGATCAATTTGAGGGAGGGAAGGGATCCTTGGGCAAGCCTTATTAAGGTCTTTGAAATCAACACATAGGCGCCAGATTTATCCTTCTTGGTACCATCACCAGGTTCGCTAGCCAGTCCGGATGTTTTATATCTCTGATGAATCCGCCTCCAAAGTTTGGCTAGCTCTTCCCATGGCCTGCCTCTTGGGTTCGAAAAGCGCCAAGAGCCTGTTTGACTGGCTTGAATCTTTTAGGATATTTAGGCTGTGCTCGCCACCGACGGGGATTCCCGGCATGTCCAAGGGTTCCATGCAAAGATGTCCCAGCTTATCTTGTAGAAATTTTGTAAAAGCGCGCCTACATCGGGTTTAATTGTGCCCGATGGAGGCCGCCTTTGCAGGTCCGCTGGTGGACTTGGAATTTGACTATTTCATCCGCTGGTTTAAAAGAAGTGGACTTGGATCTTTTATCAAGTATCACATCGCCCCTGTTCACCGTGGATCGTGATCGCGTGAGTTCCTCGCCGCTAGGGCTTTGGATAGTGCCTCGAGGGCTAGTGCGGCTGTCTTATTTTCGGCGCTGAGTGCTATGTTCGGATCACTAGCGAGAGTGATGATTCCGCTGGGACCGGCATTTTAAGCTTCATGTACCCATAATGGGGTATAGCTTGAAAGATTGTGAATGCCTCTCGCCTTAATAAAGCATGATATCCGCTGTTGAACGGGGCCACTTGAATGTGACCTCCTCGACTCAGTAATTGTCCGCGAGCCGAACACTACGCCCAGCGTGATTTTTCCCGCAGCATGCTTCTCGGCCGGGATTATTCCTCTAAAGGTTGTGCTGCTTCGCCAATGCGGTTCCATTCTATTTCCATTTTTCGAGGGTTTCATAGATGAGGTTTAGTCCGCTGCCGCCATCCATGAGTACCTTAGTAAGGCGAAAGCCGCCTACTATCGGGCCGAGGACCAATGCGGCCGGTGCCCGGCAGTTCGAATTTAGGTTCGCCACGGCATTGAAGGTAATAGCCGTGTCACCCATGGATTTATTGTTGCTACTTGGTAGACTTCGCAAGGTTATGGAGTTGTCGTTGCATGTTATTTGATGCGAAAGTCTCAAGACTGTTAACACCGCATCGGTGTTGCTGGGCTGGGATTCGGCTAGAAGATCTTCGCCACTTTTGGCCACCGTAGTATCCAACATGCTCAAGGCTATGAGTTGGAGTGGCGCCTGTGCTATGAATTTTGCAGGTCCGCTTAGCTAACCCTCCAAGACGGTTCCGCACTTTGGGGGTTTTGGTTTTTGGTATTCAACCTGTGTGCTTGATAGTGATGCACCCTTTTGTTCCGGACTAGGATGTATTCAAATGGATTATCCCAAAATTTACTTTCGCTTTTTCCAGCGCCTCCATCGCACAAGATTTTTGTACGATGGTCACCAAGTCAGCAAAGCGTGTAATTTCGCCGACGACTTATGGCGCTTAGGATTCCCTTGTCCGCAATTATTGCGAAGATTGGTATTAAGCCCTCCTCTCGGCAGTCCTTTATCCTGCTCATAACCAGGAGGAATCGCCTAGTAATGATGTACTCGCTTCATGGGCTCTTGCTGAATTCGAGAGAGGTTGCTAATGTTTGGTGGGCGGTGGCACTAAATCCGTACCCCGCCCAATTTAGGACTCAAGGGCCGGAAGTTTCCAACTCGGAAGTTTGGATTTTGAGTGCTATCCAATGAGTCCGACCCGCCACCGACTTTAAGTTCGTGGCTTGATCGACATCCGCCCCTCCGCAGGAATCCGCATGGAGGATCGAACCGGACGTAGCTAGTCCTTAAGATAGGAGAAGAGTCGCCGATTGCTCCTCTATCACAGCAACATGATGGGTAGCCCGGGAGAGTTGATCTCTCATATCGGTTTTAGGCCCGATCCGTCGTAATCTGTGGCGACTCCTGTGGCGGTGATGCGATCCAGAGCTCGCTTATGGAGGAGAGCTCGATCGATCTAACTGCTCGCAAGTTCAACTAACATGGAGATTGGTTTCGGCGACTCGAGAGGTCATCGCCGGCGCCGACGGCCGAACTAGCGGTCATGAGAAACCGCCAGCCAAGAGTCTCACCAGGGCCAAGGCTTTTTGGCGATGGTATCGCCTTTTAAAGATGAGATGAGGCATCCTACCCGATGGCGACGGCACACAGGAACTCTCAATGAAAGCACCAATGTCGGTGTCAAACCGCGGATCTCGGTAGGGGGTCCCAATCGCAAGGCCCTAGGCGGATGGTAACAGGAGACAAGGGACACGATGTTTTACCAGGTTCGGCCCTCTCGATGGAGGTAATACCCTACCCCGCTTGATTAATATTGATGATATGGGTAGTACAAGAGTAGATCTACCACGAGATCAAGGAGGCTAAACCCTAGAAGCTAGCCTATGGTATGATTGTTGTTCGTCCTACGGTCTAAAACCCTCCGGTTTATATAGACACCGGATAGGTTAGGGTTACAAAGAGTCGGTTACAATGGTAGAAGATCTATATATCCAGACGCCAAGCTTGCCTTCCACGCTAAGGAAAGTCCCATCCGGACACCCCTAGTCCGACTCCTCAACGCCTCTACCGTGGCACCTCGTGTGCCTTCCGGACTCCATTTTCTTGCACGGTACGATTTTGGTCGGTAAAATTCATTATATATTCTCCCGGGTTTGCCTCAAAGATCACGCAAATATCCTCTCGCTTTTTGTTTCGAGCTGTTGTCGCTGCAGATTAGAGCAATATGTCTTCAAGAGTTAGTCGGGAGAGCCGGTGTCTCATCCGACATCGTAACCATAGTAACAGCGCTTGTCGACCACTTTGGGCCAGCAACGGAGGAAGAGATGGAGGCTGACTTGATGAGGGTAGATGCCATGGAGGATCAAGAAGTCACGTCTCGCTTCCGAGCTGGGTTCACAACGGGGGAACTACAGAGCTCAGCTATTCCAAACTCGGTTATCCCTTCCAATGAAAGCTTTGTAAGGAAATAATGGACCTCAATCAGCAAGTCAATAAGCTCAAGGAGGAGAACCGTATCCTGAGGGGTATCATCGCCAAGAATATTTCACCACCAACAAAGAAGGAGATATAATCACATGGGTATGGGCACCCCCCTTGGCAACTGCCAAGCTTGGGGGAGGTGCCCCGGTATCGTATCACCATCACACTCCTATCTTTACCGTTTTTCTTAGTTTGATCCTACTAGTAGTATCTTGATCTAGTAGAATAAAGTTTATGGCATGATTTAGTTTTGAGTTTTGCTTTATGATCTCTCTATGTAATCGAGTCCGTGAGTTATATAATAAAGATTAGTGTTGAGTCAAGGGCTTGATTATTTAGCTATGATCTTGAGTGAATAAAATAAAGATAAAAAGAATAAAAAGAAACAAAGAGTTCATATTGATCTTATTGAGAGTAATGACTTCACATAGAAAGAGTATGATGATTAAAAGTTGTTGGGAGTTGGCAAACATAGCTTTGGTCATCGCTGCAATTAATAGGAAGTAATAAGGAAAGAGAGGTCTCACATATAAATATATTATCATTGACATCTTTTATGATTGGGAGCACTCATTAAAATATGACATGCTAAAGAGTTGACGTTGGACAAGGAAGACAACGAATGGGTTATGTTTTCTTATATCTGAGATAAAGTATATTGTCATGGATCATCCAACATGTTGAGCTTGCCTTTCCCCTCATGTTAGCTAAATTTCAGCACCAAGTAGAGATACTACTTGTGCTTCCAAAAACATTAAACCAGTTTTGCCATGAGAGTCCACCATACCTACCTATGGATTGAGTAAGATCCTTCAAGTAAGTTGTCGCTGTGCAAAGCAATAAAATTGCTCTCTAAATATGTATGACTTATTAGTGTGGGAGAAAATAAGCTTTATACGATCTTGTGATGTGGAAGAAATATGTATGACTTCAAGAAAATAAGCTTTATATGTATGACTTATACGATCTTGTGATGTGGAAGAAATAAAAGCGACGGACTACATAATAAAGTTTCATATCACAAGGTAATATAAAGTGACGTTCTTTCAAGATTAAGATTTTGTGCATCCAACCATAAAAGCACATGGCAACCTCTTCTTCCTCCTCGAAGGGCCTATCTTTTATTTATTATCTCCTACCTTATGCAAGAGTCATGGTGATCTTCACCTTTCCTTTTCATTTTATCCTTTGGCAAGCACAAGATGTTGGAAAGATCCCGATAGATATATCTAATTGGATGTAGGGGAGCATGAGTTATTCTTGTTGACATTACCCTTGCGGTAAAAGGTTGGGAGGCGAAACTATAAGCCCCCATCTTTCTCTGTGTCCGATTAAAACTCCGTAAACACAAGTATCGCGTGAGTGTTAACAATTATGAAAGATTAAATGATATTTGAGTATGTGGACTTGCTATTGAGCTCTGACATAGACTCTTTCTGATGTTATGATAAATTGCAATTGCTTCAATGACTGAGATTATAGTTTGTTGGTTCTCAATAAAGTTTATGATTCGTACTTTTGCATTGTGAATAGATTATTACTTGAGCATAAGAAATCATATGACAATATCTATATATGTTGTTGTTATGAAAATAATCATGATGCCTTCATGTCCGTATTTTATTTTTATCGACACCTCTACCTCTAAACATGAGGACATATTTATCGTTATCGGCTTTCGCTTGAGGACAAGCGAGGTCTAAGCTTGGGGGAGTTGATACGTCCATTTTGCATCATGCTTTTATATCGATATATATTGCATTATGGGCTGTTATTACACGTTATGTCACAATACTTATGCCTATTCTCTCTTATTTTACAAGGTTTACATAAGGAGGGAGAATGTCGGTAGCTGGAATTTTGGGCTGGAAAAGGAGCAAATATTAGAGACCTATTCTGCACAACTCCAAAAGTCCTGAAACTCCATGAAAGTTATTTTTGGAAATAATAAAAAATATTGAGCGGAAGAAATTCACCAGAGGGGGACCCACCTGGCCACGAGGGTGGGGGGCGCGCCCTACCCCCCAGGGTGCGCCCCCTACCTCATGGGCCCCCTGCTGGCTCTCCGATGGCCATCTTTTGCTATATGAGGTCTTTCATCGAGGAAAAAAATCATAAGCAACCTTTCGGGACGAAACTCCACCGCCACGAGGCGGAACCTTGGCGGAACCAATCTTCATCAACATCTTCACCAGCACCATCTCATATAGAAACCCTAGTTCATCTCTTGTATCCAATTCTTGTCTCCAAGTCCGGGATTGGTACTAGTAGGTTGCTAGTAGTGTTGATTACTCCTTGTAGTTGATGCTAGTTGGTTTATTTGGTGGAAGATCATATGTTCAGATACTTTATGCATATTATTACCCCTCTGATTATGAACATGAATATGCTTTGTGAGTAGTTACTGTCGGCATTCTGGGAACGGGGTCCCCAGACTTGCTCGCTCATGCCTCAAGGCGTGGCTCAAGGAGGCCCAACACGCCCATCTTCATCAACGCAGCTCAAGACCTCGCGAGGGGCCAGATTGCTGGGCGGACGACAAGGAGCTTCTCGTGCACGGCCTCGTCAGCTGGCTCATGAGGAGGCGGAGAGTTCAAGGCAGGGTACCTCGCGAGGTGCCCATGATGCAAGCCATGATTTACCAAGGGCGCCATCGGCGCCAGCCAAGCAGCGCCCTCCTTTCCTCTTTGGTGCAAAGGGAGCAAGCGCAGCGAGAGCATCAAGCAAAGGCGCCTGCTTGTGCAACAAGACCAAGACCAGCCCAACGGCAGGAAGGGAGTCATCATGGAGCCCAAGCAAAGGCCATCACCAGAGCCTTTGGCAAAGCGAGGACCAACTTTAGTCAGATAAGTGTACCCGCTATTCCCTTCAAGATGGCTAATTGTTGGCGCCCTTCCCGCCAATATTTGGGAAGAGGCCCAAGGCCTTCTCCTAGAAATAGGAGTAGCCACACTCAGAGTTAGGGCATCTTGGAGACACATCTTGAGAGACAATCCGAGATCCGAATCCTTGTCAAGAAACCAGTAGCTAGGGCAATTGAACACCACCTAGCAGTTCATCACACCCGCCAAGAATGCACTCGCGAGGCTGTTCTTCCTTGTATTGTCCCTCATTAGCCCAAGAGGCAGTCCACCACACCACACACCGGAGTAGGGTATTACACCACAATGGTGGCCCAACCAAGATAAATCTTGTGTCTCTTGTGCTGTTCCGTTAGTAGTTTAGGGTCCTCGCGATTCGGCGAGGTGCGAGACAAAGGAAGGTTGGATCTCCGCTCACCCCAAAGTGTTCGAACCTTAAGGGTCTGCCGAACCCGAACCGACATTTGGCCCGCCAGTAGGGTGCGCCGAATCGCCTTTCGTCAGCTCGTTCTTCCTCGACCACCGCAACCATGTTCGACGCTGTCGGGCCGCGCCGAAGCGCCGGGCCTCCTCGCCTCCCATGTCGCCTGCACAGCTCCCTGCCGGCGGGCGCCTCGCTGCTCCTCGTCACCGCCGTTAACGCCGCCATCGCCCGGGCGGGAACGAGCAGCAAGCATCGCCCCAAAGACTCCGCCCATGAGGCAGGATGGCCGCACCCCACACCTTCGCCACCCCGCTGGTTTCGCCACGCTACGCTTCAAGGCCCATGGAGGCCCGGATCG
Organism: Aegilops longissima; assembly: GCA_021605205.1. NCBI lineage: Eukaryota > Viridiplantae > Streptophyta > Magnoliopsida > Poales > Poaceae > Aegilops > Aegilops longissima. Next base: position 23,727 of record JAHIAM010006152.1, on the reverse strand, counting down.
CACTCATCGCGCAAACGAGCTCCTCGCGCCACCGCCTGCCGACGACGTTCACGAAGAATGGCTCGACCGAAGTCGCCGAGCTCGTCCGCGCTGCAGAGGCGCCCGCACCGCCCATCTCGCCAGACCGCACTCGCCCCACGCTGGCGATGAAGCTCCTGGGCGCCAGCCGCCTCCTCTCAAGAAGGCGCCTGCCCCAAGGCGGCGGGTCCGTGGGCGAACCTGCTCGCCAGCGCCGCGCTGCCGGAGCAGAGCTGCCAAGAAGTTCTCGCCCACAAGAAGCTGCCCGGCGCCCCCGCCCGCAAGCCGTTAAGACCCCGCTGCCCCCAGCCAAGGGCGTAGGGAGGCCCGCAAGACCAATCTTCTCGCCGTCCGAGGACCCCAGCCACGGCGGGCGGCCGCGCTTTCACCTTCGAAGGCGCAGCGTCGCGGGGCCCGCCAAGTTCAAGCCAGACCTGCCTCGCCACGACGGCACAGCTGACCCTACGGAGTTCCTCCAGCTTTCACGAGCTGGGCATCGAGGCTGCCAACGGGATGAAAAGGTCATGGCGAACTGGTTTCCCATGGCGCCAAGGACGGAGCCCACACTGCTCCCGGACCGCCCTGTGCACGATCTCTTCTCGGCCGAGATGCGCACCCGCTTCATCGCCAACTTCCGTGGTACTCGCGACCGCCACCGCCGTGAGCGACATGCGCCAATCAAGCAGCAGCCGGGAAACCCTACAAAAGTACATCCAACGCTTCAACAACGCTACCAAGATCCCTGTAGAGTAACAGAGGAGGCCATCATCTCTGCTTTCTCCGATGGCGCGCGCGACGTCAAGATGAAGGAGGAGCCGGCGATGCATGAAGATCTGTGCACCTCCTGAGCTGTTCAACTTGGCGACTGCGCGCCAGGCTGAGGAGGGCGCCTCCTCCTCGAGCTGCCCGCCGCGGATCCCAAGAAAAGAAGTCCAAGGCCAAGGACGTGAAGTGCAAGGGGCTGCCGATCAAGCGCCGAACTAGACACCAAGCGAGGCAGTAGATCAGCCCGAGTCCTCCAAGGGCACCCGTATGCGTGTACCACGACCTTCACACCCACAACACCAATGAATGTCAAGAGCCCGGCCGACGCTGAAGGAAGGGTCGGAAGACGCCTCGAGCGCAGCGATCGGGCTACGGCCGAGGAGGAGGAAGGAATGCAGACGCTGGAAGATCGCGCCCGCGCCAAGGGTGGCACGACCAACCTCGCGAGGAACGCTGGCAAGACCCGCCGCGAGGGAGGCCGAGGGATCAGCCTCGCGAGGATCGCCTGCAGGGAACGCAGGCCTCCCTCCGCCTCACCGCCGCCAAGGAGAATTGAAGACCGCCATCGACGAGGGGCTGGGGCTTCCAGAAGCGCGGCGATCGCTCGCATCCCGGGCGGAGCTCAAGCCCCACCTCTCAACAGATCTTCAAGCAGTTCGCCTGCCAAGTGAATGCAGTCCTCCCAAGCTCGAGGCCACGCGCCTCTCAGGTGGTCGGCGGCGCCATCACGCTCAGCTCAAAGCAGACCAGCCTCAAGTGCGCAGCCATAGCCGGAGTTCTCCCGATGCTTTGTTCCCCAATCATCGCAACGTGCTGGTCACTAAGACCTCATCGACGGCGGAGCAGGGCTCAACGCCCCGTCCGTGGAGACATTCAACAATCTTCAAGCGCCTTACACCAGCTTCAGCCAACCAAGCCTTTCTCCGAGTCACCGACGGCTCCACGGTCCCGATCGGGCAGGTCCGCCTTCCTGTCACCTTCGGGCTCGCGATAACTACCACACCGAGCTCATCTACTTCGACGCCGCCCACATTCGCTGTCAGATAACGCCATCCTGTACCCAGCGCATTAAATTCATGGTCAGAACTCCACCATGGCTACAACGCCCTCAAGATGCCAGAAGCGGCGGGTCATCACGGTGCCCTGTGAAGAGAGAGACGCAGCAGGCTCCCCGGAGCGAGCCTTTCAGCCGCCTCGCTAGAAGACCTGCACCACAATAGCAGGAGGCCTCCCGAGGCCGCACTCCAAGAAGAAGAAGACATCGACCGCCCGACTCTCAAGAGGCAGGCCCTCAGGCCCGTGACTGGCCGGGGCCTCCTTCCGTCAGATAGGAAAGCACGCCTGTGCCCTCCTCAGCAAGGCTCGGGGCTCTCCCGAGGGCCGCCACCTCGCCAAGGTCTTGAGGGAGGCGCTGGGCACCACATGGAGGCGTGCTCAAGCACGCTTCCCGCAAGTAGGAGCAAGGCAAGGAGGGCCGGACCTCGGAGTTCGCTGCAAGGCCATTCAGAGCTACAGGAGTCAAGGGTCATGAGGGCAGCCGCTGCCTGCCACTGTGGCCCCCCATCCAGCGAGGATGGTGGGCTGCGTGTTCTGCATCGACATACCAGGCTCAACCGAGCCGCTGCCTTAAGAGCGCCTGCCCTCGCGAGTGGGACGCTGCAGGGTGCGCCCACAGCCACGCAGCGCATGCCTTATGGCTCGCCAAACGCGGCAGCTGCGCACCAGCTGCCTCATGCGGGCCATCCCGAGGCTCAAGAGGTCGTGCACGCCTGCAGCCCATGGCGGAGATGGAGATGGCCCATGAGCCGCCGCCTCCCGGATCCTCCCGAGGCCCCGGGCCTGGGCTCGTGGAGGTCGGCTCCGCAGCCCACCGAGTCTGCTACACCAACACCCCTTCGTCCTCAACATCACCAGTGACATCTTTAAGTTTTATTTCCGGCCGGGAGCGCCTTCAGGCCACATTATTCCCAGCCGCTGGGTCCGCCCCTCGGCATGTATCCCTTTTATTTCATGTCGTTAGCTTATCCTGTTAGCGCCTCGAGCTGCATCATCCCCGAGCCGCCGGGCCTGTCCCAGCGGCATGTATCCTTCTTGGCGCTTTCCTTAGGATTATGCTCGCTCCACCATGCTTGTTATTTGGTGCCTCTTCCCGGTGACGGAATCTTGCACGCTAAAGGGGGTGCCCGAGCATCGCGACTCGTGGCTCCTACCGCTCTCCGCCTCACCTCCGGTCTTGTCCATGGCATCGCGACCAGGCTTGCCAACGACGGCCGAGACCAGACCGAGAGCCGGACCCGAGGACGAGTTTCGCCATCCGACCTAGCTTGCACGCTAAAGGGGGTGCCCGAGCATCGCGACTCGTGGCTCCTACCGCCTCCGCCCTCACCCTCCGGTCTTGTCCATGGCATCGCGACCGGCTTGCCGCCGACGGCCGAGACCAGCCCGAGCCGGACCCGAGGACGAGAGTTTCACATCTAACCCAGCTTGCGCTAAAAAGGGGTGCCCGAGCATCGCGACTCAGTGGCTCCTACCGCCTCCGCCCTCACCCTCCGGTCTTGTCCATGGCATCGCGACCTGGCTTGCCAACGACGGCCGAGACCAGCCCGAGAGCCGGACCAAGACGAGAGCTCCGCATCCGGCCGAATTTGCAGGAACACACTGCAGCCGAGGCCCAGAGCCAGCGCAACCCGCCTTGAGGTAGGGCCCCGTGAGTCCTGCTACTGGCTCACGAAAGTGCCCCAACACATCTCGCGAGGCCTCTCGCGCCTCCCAAGCAACTAATGGCAGGATTAACGACGCCACGGCGAGCTCTTGTTCCTTTGTGGTGAACCTGCAGGGTCCCTCCAAGGAGCACGAAACGACCTCGCCACACAATCTCTCCGCCAAGGCACGGACCTAGCGCCGCACTGAAGCATTGTCCTCGACCTCGAGATAAGTCACCTCCGACACACTAGTTATCGCAACGCCATCCCCACACTCAATGCAACCCAATGTTAGCAACGCCGCCTCCTTTCTCACGGAATGATGGCTGCTTGAGCGCCAAGGGGACCCCCGAGCATCGCGACTCGAGGCTCTTACTGACCTCGGTCGCCACCTCCTGGCCTTGACCACGGCATCGCGACCTGGCATACCAGCGACGGCTGAAGCCGCCTTGGGACTGGGACCTGTCGGCGCAGAGCACCAAGTCCTCACGAGGTCCGAAAGGAAGAAACTAAGCTAAGGCGGAATAAGCATCTCGCGCTGCTTCACAATAAGGATCATATTGACAAACGAAGCTACAAACTGTTGGGGAACGTAGCAGAAATTCAAAATTTTCCTACGTGTCACCAAGATCTATCTATGGAGAAACTAGCAACGAGGGGAAAGGAGAGTGCATCTACATACCCTTGTAGATCGCTAAGCGGAAGCGCTCAAGTGAACGGGTTGATGGAGTCGCATTGCCGTGATTCAGATCACCGATGATCAAGTGTCGAACGCACGGCACCTCCGCTGCTCAACACACGTGACAGCCCGGTGACGCCTCCCACGCCTTGATCCAGCAAGGAGAGAGGAGAGGTTGAGGAAGACTCCATCCAGCAGCAGCACAACGGCGCAGGGTGATGGAGGAGCGTGGCATCCCGCAGGCTTCGCCAAGCACCAAGGGAGAGGAGGAAGAAGAGATGCAGGGCTGCGCCAACGAGAGGAGAAGTTCTCTTGTTTTATGGGCAGCCCTAGGCCTCTATTTATATAGGGGAGAGGGAGGAGGGTGCGCCTCTAGGGTTCCCAACCCTAGAGGGCGGCAGCCCCAAACCCATCTAATGGGTGGCGGCCACAAGGGGAGGAGAGGAGGCGCAGGAGTATGGGCCTTAGGGCCCATCTCGCCTTAGGGTTTGCCCCTCTCCTTTCTAGCCGCATGGGCCATGGTGGAGGCGCCTAGCCCACCTAGGGGCTGGTGCCCTCTCACACTTGGCCCATGTATGCCTCTTGAGCATGTGGCCCCACTTGGTGGACCCTCGACCTCCCGTGGTCCCAGACATTACCGATATCGCCTCAAACCTTTCCTGCTACCAAAACAGACTTCCCATATATAAATCTTTACCTCCGACCATTCCGAACTCCTCGTGACGTCCGGGATCTCATCCGGACTCAACAACATTCGCAACCACATACAAGCTTCCTATATAACCCTAGCGCCACCGAACCTTATGTGTAGACCCTACGGGTTCGGGAGACATGCGCATATGACCGAGACGTTCTCCGTCAATAACCAACAGCGGATCTGGATACCCATGTTGGCTCCTACATGTTCCACGATGATCTCATCGGATGAACCACGATGTCAAGGACTCAATCGATCCCGTATACAATTCCCTTTGTCTAGCGGTATTGTACTTGCCCGAGATTCGATCGCCGGTATCCCGATACCTTGTTCAATCTCGCTATCGCAAGTCTCTTTACTCGCTCCGTAACACATCATCCCGTGATCAACCCCTTGGTCACATTGTGCACATTATGATGATGTCCTACCGAGTGGGCCCAGAGATACCTCTCCGCTTACACGGAGTGACAAATCCCAGCCTCGATCCGTGTCAACCCAATGGTCACTTTCGAGATACCCGTAGTGCACCTTTATAGTCACCCAGCCACGCCAGACGCTTGATACACCCAAAGCACTCCTACGGTATCCGGAATTGCACGATCTCATGGTCTAAGGAAAAGATACTTGACATTAGAAAAGCTTTAGCATACTAACTACACGATCTTTGTGCTAGGCTTAGATTGTCTTGTCCATCACATCATTCTCCTAATGATGTGATCCCGCCATCAATGACATCCAATGTCCATGGTCAGGAAACCGTAACCATCTATTGATCAACGAGCCAGTTAACTAGAGGCTTACTAGGACATGGTGTTGTCTATGTATCCACACATGTATTGCTGTTTCCGTCAATACAATTATAGCATGAATAATAAACGATTATCATGAACAAGGAAATATAATAATAACTAATTTATTATTGCCTCTAGGCATATTTCCAACAGTCTCCCACTTGCACTAGAGTCAATAATCTAGTTCACATCGCCATGTGATTAACATCGATAGGTCACATCGCCATGTGACCAACATCCAAAGAGTTTACTAGTGTCTTAAACTAGTTCACATCACCATGTGATTAAGTCTCAATGAGTTCTGGGTTTGATCATGTTTTGCTTGTGAGAGAGGTTTTAGTCAACGGTCCGAACCTTTCAGATCCGTGTGTACTTCGCAATTCTCTATGTCATATTGTAATGCTGCTTTCACGCCCACTTGGAGCTATTCCAAATGGTTGCTCCACTATACGATCCGTTTGCTACTCAGAGTTACTCGGATAGGTGTTAAAGCTTACATCGACGTAACCCTTTACGCCAACTCATTATCACCTCCATAATCGAGAAACATGTCCTTATTTACTCTAAGGACAATTTTGATCCGCTGTCCAATGATCCCCATTCCTGGATCATTCTTGTACCCCTTGACCGACTCATGGCATGGCACACTTCCGGTGCGGTACACAAGATAGCATACTATAGAGCCTACGCCTCAAGCATAGGGACGACCTTCGCCCTTTCTCTCTTTTCTGCTGTGGTCGAGCTTTTAACTCTTAACTTCATACCTTACAACTCGTGCAAGAACTCCTTCTTTGATCGATCCATCTTGAACACTTTCAAGATTATGTCAAGGTATGTGCTCATTTGAAAGTACTATTGAGCGTTTTTGATCTATCCTCATAGATCTTGATGCTCAACGTTCAAGTAGCTTAATCCAGGTTTTCACTTGAAAACACTCAAATAACCCTATATGCTTTACAGAATTCTACATCATTTCGATCATCCATATGTCAACAACATATACTCATCGAAATTCTATAGTGCTCCCACTCACTTCTTTGGAAATACAAGTTTCTCATAAACTTTGTATACACCCAAAATCTTTGATCATCTCATCAAAGTGCACATTCCAACTCCGAGATGCTTACTCCAGTCCTTAGAAAGGTTCATTGAGCCAGATACCCTTAGCATCCTTAGGATCGACAAAACTTTTCTGATTGTATCACATACAACCTTTCCTTATAAAACTGGTAAGGAAACTCGCTTTGACATCCATCCGCCAGATTTCATAAATGCAGCTAATGCTAACATGATTCCGACGGATTTAAGCATCGCTACGAATGAGAGAATCTCATCGTAGTCAACTCCTTGAACTTGTGAAAACTCTTCGCCACAAGTCGAGCTTCATAGACGGTGATATTACCGCCCACGTCCGCCTTCTTCTTAAAGATCCATTCATCTCAATGGCTTGCCGATCATCGGCAAGTCCACCAAAGTCCATGCTTTGTTATGATACATGGATCCTTCCTCGGATTTCATGGTTTCTAACCACTTGTCGGAATTTGGGCCCACCATCGCTTCTCCATAGCTCGAGGTTCATTGTTGTCAGCAACATGACCTTCAAGACAGGATTGCTGTACCACCGTAAGTAGTACGATCCTTGTCACCCCACGAGGTACGGTAGTGACTTGATCCAAACTTCATGATCACTATCATAAGCTTCTACTTCAATTGGTGTAGGTGCCACGGAACAACTTCCGTGCCCTGCTACACACTTGTTGAAGTGACGGTTCAATGACCTCATCAAGTCTCCACCATCCTCCCACTCAACTTTTCGAGACAAACCTTTTCTCGAGAAAGGACCCGATTCAAGAAACAATCCCTATTGCTTTCGGATCTGAATTAGGAGGTATACCCAACTGTTTTGGGTGTCCTATGAAGATGCATTTTATCCGCTGGGTTCGAGCTTATCAACCTGAAACTTTTCACATAAGCGCCGCAGCCCCAAATCTTTAAGAAATGACAGCTTAGGTTTCTAAACCATAGTTCATACGGTGTCATCTCAACGGAATTACGTGGTGCCCTATTAAAGTGAGTGCGGTTGTCTCTAATGCCTAACCCATGAACGATAGTGGTAATTCGATAAGAGATATCATGGTACGCACCATATCCAATAGGGTGCAACTATGATGTTCGGACACACCATCACACTATGGTGTTCCATGCGGTATTAATTGTGAAACAATTTGCACAATGTCTTAATTGTGTGCCAAAACTCAGAACTCGATATTCATCTCTATGATCATATCATAGACATTCTATTTTCTTGTCACGAAGATCTTAAACTTCACTCTGAAATTACTTGAACCTTTCAATAATTCAGACTTGTGTTTCATCAAGTAAATATACTCAACATATACTCGAATCATCTGTGAAGTCGAACATAATGATATTCATCGATGCCTCAAAGACTCATTGGACTGCACACATCAAAATGTGTTACTTCCAACAAGTTGCTACCTTGTTCCATCTTATCAAACCGAGGCTTTTCACTATCTTGCCCATGTGGTATGTTTTGCATATCTCAAGTGATTCAAAATCAAGTGAGTCTAAACGATCCATCTGCATGGAGTTTCTTCATGCATATACACCAGTAGACATGGTTCGCATGTCTCAAACTTTTCAAAAAACGAGTGAGTCCAAAGATCCATCAACATGGAGCTTCTTCATGCTTTTACACCAATATGACTTATATAGCAAGCCACAAGTCGGTGGTACTATCATTACTATCTTATACATTTGGCATGAAAATGTGTATCACTACGATCGAGATTCAATAAACCATTCCTTTAGGTGCAAGACCATTGAAGGTATTATTCAAATAAACATAGTAACCATTATTCTCCTTAAATGAATAATCAGACATGTATAGACATAATCCAATCATGTCTATGCTCAACGCAAACACCAAATGCAATTATTTAGGTTTAACACCAATCTCGATGGTAGAGGGAGCGCATGATGCTTGATCACATCAAGCTTGGAAAACTTCCAACACATATCGTCACCACTTTTAGCTAGTCTCCGCTTATTCCGTAGCTTTTATTTCGAGTTACTAACTCTTAGCAACCGAACCGTATCTAATACCTCTGGTGCTACTAGGAGTACTAGGAAAGTACACATTAACATAACGTATATCAAATATACTTCTATCGACCTTGCCAGCCTTCTTATCTACCAAGCATCTAGGGTAATTCCGCCTAGTGACCATTCCCTTATTACGTAAGCACTTAGTCTCGGTTTGGGTTCAACCTTGGGTTTCTTCACCGAGCAGAACTGATTTGCCGCTTCATGAAGTGCCCTTCTTGCCCTTGCCCTTCTTGAAACTAGTGGTTTCATCAACCATCAACAATTGATGCTCCTACTTGACTTCTACTTTCGCGATGTCAAACAACGCGAATATCTCAAGGATCATCATATCTATCCCTGATATGTTATAGTTCATCATGAAGCTCTAGCAGCTTGGTGGCAATGACTTTGGAGAAACATCACTATCTCATCTGGAAGATTAACTCCCACTCGATTCAAGTGATTGTTGCACCCAGACAATCTGAGTACAAGCTCAACGATTGAGCTTTTCTCCCTTAGTTTGTAGGCTAAGAAAATCGTCGGAGGTCTCATACCTCTTGACGTGGGCACGAGCTTGAAATCCTAATTTCAGCCCTCAAACATCTCATATGTTCCGCGACATTTCAAAAACGCCTTTCATGCCTCAACTCTAAACCGCTTAACTCGAACTATCACGTAGTTATCAAGACGTATGTCCGATGTTCGAACATCCACAAACGACGCTTGGGGTTCTCGCACAATCGAGCGTGCATTAAGGACATAAGCTTTCACTGTCCGCATAATCGCTACTTTCAACTTTCAACTATATTTTCTAGGAACATATCTAAACAAGTGGAACTAAAGCGTGAGCTACGACATAATTTGCAAAAGGTCTTTGACTATGTTCATGATAATTAAGTTCATCTTATGAACTCCCACTCAGATAGACATCCTCCGTCATCTAAGTGATTACATGATCCGAATCAACTAGGCCGTGTCCGATCATCACGTGAGACGGACTAGTCATCATCGGTGAACATCTTCATGTTGATCGATCTACTATACGACTCATGCTCGACCTTTCGGTCTCCGTGTTCCGAGGCCATGTCTGCACATGCTAGGCTCGCAAGTTAACCCCAAGTGTTTTTGCTGTAAATCTGTCTTACACCCGCTGTATGTGAACGTAAGAATCCATCACACCCGATCATCACGTGGTGCTTAGAAGCTTACTTAACTGTAGCAACGGTGCACGCTAGGGGAGAACACTTTGAAATTTGTAAGGGATCATCTTATTTACTACCGCGCTCTAAGTAAACAAGATGCATAAACATAATAAACATCACATGCAATTATATAGTGACATGATATGGCCAATATCATTTTGCTCCTTTGATCTCCATCTTCGGGCTCCATGATCATCATCGTCACCGCATGACACCATGATCTCCATCATCATGATCTCCATCATCGTGTCCTCATGAAGTTGTCTCGCCAACTATTACTTCTACTACTATGGCTACCGTTAGCAATAAAGTAAAGTAATTACATGGCGTTGTTCAATGACACGCAGGTCATACAATAAATAAAGACAACTCCTATGGCTCCTGCCGTTGTCATACTCATCGACATGCAAGTCGTGAATCCTATTACAAGAACATGATCAATCTCATACATCACATATCATTCATCACATTCTTCTTGGCCATATCACATCACATAGCATACCCCGCAAAAACAAGTTAGACGCCCTCTAATTGTTGTTGCATGTTTTACGTGGCTGCTTTGGGTTTCTAGCAAGAACGCTTCCTACCTACGCAAAACCACAACGTGATATGCCAATTGCTATTTACCCTTCATAAGGACCCTTTTCATCGAATCCGCTCCGACTAAAGTGGGAGAGATCGGCACCCGCTAGCCACCTTATGCACCAAGTGCATGTCACCGGTGGAACCTGCCTCACGAAGAGTACGTAAGGTCGGTCCGGCCGCTTCATCCCACAATACCGTCAAACAAGATTGGACTAGTAACGGTAAGCATATTGAACAACATCAACGCCCACAACTACTTTGTGTTCTACTCGTGCAAAGAATCTACGAATAGACCTAGCTCGATATGCCACTGCTGGGGAACGAGCGAAATTCAAAATTTTCCTACGTGTCACCAAGATCTATCTATGGAGAAACTAGCAACGAGGGAAAGGAGAGTGCATCTACATACCCTTGTAGATCGCTAAGCGGAAGCGCTCAAGTGAACGGGTTGATGGAGTCGATCTGCCGTGATTCAGATCACCGATGATCAAGTGCCGAACGGACGGCACCTCCGCTGCTCAACACACGCACAGCCCGTGACGCCTCCCACGCCTTGATCCAGCAAGGAGAGAGGGAGAGGTTGAGGAAGACTCCATCCAGCAGCAGCACAACGGCGTGGTGGTGATGGAGGAGCGTGGCATCCCAAGCAGGCTTCGCCAAGCACCAAGGGAGAGGAGGAAGAAGAGATGCAGGCTGCGCCAACGAGAGGAGAAGTTCTCTTGTTTTATGGGCAGCCCTAGGCCTCTATTTATATAGGGAGAGGAGGAGGGTGCGCCTCTAGGGTTCCCAACCCCAGAGGGCGGCAGCCCCAAACCCATCTAATGGGTGGCGGCCACAAGGGGAGGAGAGGGAGGCGCAGGAGTATGGGCCTTAGGCCCATCTCGCCTTAGGGTTTGCCCCTCTCCTTTCTAGCAAGATGGGCCATGGTGGGAGGCGCCTAGCCCACCTAGGGGCTGGTGCCCTCTCACACTTGGCCCATGTATGCCTCTTGAGCATGTGGCCCCACTTGGTGGACCCCTCGACCTCCCGGTGGTCCCAGACATTACCGATATCGCCTCAAACCTTTCCTGCTACCAAAACAGACTTCCCATATATAAATCTTTACCTCCGACCATTCCGAACTCCTCGTGACGTCCGGGATCTCATCCGGACTCAACAACATTCGCAACCACATACAAGCTTCCTATATAACCCTAGCGCCACCGAACCTTATGTGTAGACCCTACGGTTCGGAGACATGCGCATATGACCGAGACGTTTCTCCGTCAATAACCAACAGCGGATCTGGATACCCATGTTGGCTCCTACATGTTCCATGATGATCTCATCGGATGAACCACGATGTCAAGGACTCAATCGATCCTCAGATACAATTCCCTTTGTCTAGCGGTATTGTACTTGCCCGAGATTCGATCGCTTGTATCCCGATACCTTGTTCAATCTCGCTACCGCAAGTCTCTTTACTCGCTCCGAACACATCATCCCGTGATCAACCCCTTGGTCACATTGTGCACATTATGATGATGTCCTACCGAGTGGGCCCAGAGATACCTCTCCGCTTACACGGAGTGACAAATCCCAGCCTCGATCCGTGTCAACCCAATGGTCACTTTCGAGATACCTGTAGTGCACCTTTATAGTCACCCAGCTACGCCAGGACGCTTGATACACCCAAAGCACTCCTACGGTATCCGGAATTGCACGATCTCATGGTCTAAGGAAAAGATACTTGACATTAGAAAAGCTTTAGCATACTAACTACACGATCTTTGTGCTAGGCTTAGATTGTCTTGTCCATCACATCATTCTCCTAATGATGTGATCCCGCTATCAATGACATCCAATGTCCATGGTCGAAACCGTAACCATCTATTGATCAACGAGCTAGTTAACTAGAGGCTTACTAGGGACATGGTGTTGTCTATGTATCCACACATGTATTGTCTGTTTCCTATCAATACAATTATAGCATGAATAATAAACGATTATCATGAACAAGGAAATATAATAATAACTAATTTATTATTGCCTCTAGGGCATATTTCCAACAGTCTCCCACTTGCACTAGAGTCAATAATCTAGTTCACATCGCCATGTGATTAACATCGATAGGTCACATCGCCATGTGACCAACATCCAAAGAGTTTACTAGTGTCTTAAACTAGTTCACATCACCATGTGATTAAGTCTCAATGAGTTCGGGGTTTGATCATGTTTTGCTTGTGAGAGAGGTTTTAGTCAACGGGTCTCGAACCTTTCAGATCCGTGTGTACTTCGCAATTCTCTATGTCATATTGTAAATGCTGCTTTCACGCTCCACTTGGAGCTATTCCAAATGGTTGCTCCACTATACGATCCGGTTTGCTACTCGAGTTACTCGGATAGGTGTTAGCTTACATCGACGTAACCCTTTACGCCAACTCATTATCACCTCCATAATCGAGAAACATGTCCTTATTTACTCTAAGGACAATTTTGATCACTGTCCAATGATCCCCATTCCTGGATCATTCTTGTACCCCTTGATCGACTCATGGCATGGCACACTTCCTAAGCGGTACACAAGATAGCATACTATAGAGCCTACGCCTCAAGCATAGGGACGACCTTCGCCCTTTCTCTCTTTTCTCGCTGTGGTCGAGCTTTTAACTCTTAACTTCATACCTTACAACTCGTGCAAGAACTCCTTCTTTGATCGATCCATCTTGAACACTTTCAAGATTATGTCAAGGTATGTGCTCATTTGAAAGTACTATTGAGCGCTTTTGATCTATCCTCATAGATCTTGATGCTCAACGCTCAAGTAGCTTAATCCAGGTTTTCACTTGAAAACACTCAAATAACCCTATATGCTTTACGAATTCTACATCATTTCGATCATCCATATGTCAACAACATATACTCATCGAAATTCTATAGTGCTCCCACTCACTTCTTTGGAAATACAAGTTTCTCATAAACTTTGTATACACCCAAAATCTTTGATCATCTCATCAAAGTGCACATTCCAACTCCGAGATGCTTACTCCAGTCCTTAGAAAGGTTCACTGAGCCAGATACCCTTTAGCATCCTTAGGATCGACAAAACTTTTCTGATTGTATCACATACAACCTTTCCTTATAAACTGGTAAGGAAACTCGCTTTGACATCCATCCGCCAGATTTCATAAATGCAGCTAATGCTAACATGATTCCGACGGACTTAAGCATCGCCACGAATGAGAGAATCTCATCGTAGTCAACTCCTTGAACTTGTGAAAACTCTTCGCCACAAGTCGAGCTTCATAGACGGTGATATTACCGCCCACGTCCGCCTTCTTCTTAAAGATCCATTCATCTCAATGGCTTGCCGATCATCGGGCAAGTCCACCAAAGTCCATGCTTTGTTATGATACATGGATCCTTCCTCGGATTTCATGGTTTCTAACCACTTGTCGGAATTTGGGCCCACCATCGCTTCTCCATAGCTCGAGGTTCATTGTTGTCTAGCAACATGACCTTCAAGACAGGATTGCTGTACCACTCGTAAGTAGTACGCATCCTTGTCACCCCACGAGGTACGGTAGTGACTTGATCCAAACTTCATGATCACTATCATAAGCTTCTACTTCAATTGGTGTAGGTGCCACGGAACAACTTCCTCGTGCCCTGCTACACACTTGTTGAAGTGACGGTTCAATGACCTCATCAAGTCTCCACCATCCTCCCACTCAACTTTTCGAGACAAACCTTTTCTCGAGAAAGGACCCGATTCAAGAAACAATCCCTATTGCTTTCGGATCTGAATTAGGAGGTATACCCAACTGTTTTGGGTGTCCTATGAAGATGCATTTTATCCGCTGGGTTCGAGCTTATCAACCTGAAACTTTTCACATAAGCGCCGCAGCCCCAAATCTTTAAGAAATGACAGCTTAGGTTTCTCTAAACCATAGTTCATACGGTGTCATCTCAACGGAATTACGTGGTGCCCTATTAAAGTGAGTGCGGTTGTCTCTAATGCCTAACCCATGAACGATAGTGGTAATTCGATAAGAGATATCATGGTACGCACCATATCCAATAGGGTGCAACTATGATGTTCGGACACACCATCACACTATGGTGTTCCATGCGGTATTAATTGTGAAACAATTTGCACAATGTCTTAATTGTGTGCCAAAACTCGTAACTCTGATATTCATCTCTATGATCATATCATAGACATTCTATTTTCTTGTCACGAAGATCTTAAACTTCACTCTGAAATTACTTGAACCTTTCAATAATTCAGACTTGTGTTTCATCAAGTAAATATACTCAACATATACTCAATCATCTGTGAAGTCGAACATAATGATATTCATCGATGCCTCAAAGACTCATTGGACCGCACACATCAAAATGTGTTACTTCCAACAAGTTGCTACCTTGTTCCATCTTATCAAACCGAGGCTTTTCACTATCTTGCCCATGTGGTATGTTTTGCATATCTCAAGTGATTCAAAATCAAGTGAGTCTAAACGATCCATCTGCATGGAGTTTCTTCATGCATATACACCAGTAGACATGGTTCGCATGTCTCAAACTTTTCAAAAAACGAGTGAGTCCAAAGATCCATCAACATGGAGCTTCTTCATGCGTTTTACACCAATATGACTTACATAGCAGTGCCACAAGTCAGTGGTACTATCATTACTATCTTATACATTTGGCATGAAAATGTGTATCACTACGATCGAGATTCAATAAACCATTCCTTTAGGTGCAAGACCATTGAAGGTATTATTCAAATAAACATAGTAACCATTATTCTCCTTAAATGAATAATCAGATTAGTATAGACATAATCCAATCATGTCTATGCTCAACGCAAACACCAAATGCAATTATTTAGGTTTAACACCAATCTCGTTGGTAGAGGGAGCGTGCGATGCTTGATCACATCAAGCTTGGAAAAACTTCCAACACATATCGTCAGCTCACTTTTAGCTAGTCTCCGTTTATTCCGTAGCTTTTATTTCGAGTTACTAACTCTTAGCAACCGAACCGGTATCTAATACCCTGGTGCTACTAGGAGTACTAGGAAATTACACATTAACATAACGTATATCAAATATACTTCTATCGACCTTGCCAGCCTTCTTATCTACCAAGCATCTAGGGTAATTCCGCTCTAGTGACTATTCCCTTATTACGTAAGCACTTAGTCTCGGTTTGGGTTCAACCTTGGGTTTCTTCACTCGAGCAGCAACTGATTTGCCGCTTCATGAAGTGCCCTTCTTGCCCTTGCCCTTCTTGAAACTAGTGGTTTCATCAACCATCAACAATTGATGCTCCTACTTGATTTCTACTTTCGCGATGTCAAACAACGCGAATATCTCAAGGATCATCATATCTATCCCTCGATATGTTATAGTTCATCATGAAGCTCTAGCAGCTTGGTGGCAATGACTTTGGAGAAACATCACTATCTCATCCGGAAGATTAACTCCCACTCGATTCAAGTGATTGTTGCACCTGACAATCTGAGTACAAGCTCAACGATTGAGCTTTTCTCCTTAGTTTGTAGGCTAAGAAAATCGCCGGAGGTCTCATACCTCTTGACGTGGCACGAGCTTGAAATCCTAATTTCAGCCCTCAAACATCTCATATGTTCCGCGACATTTCAAAAACGCCTTTCATGCCTCAACTCTAAACCGCTTAACCGAACTATCACGTAGTTATCAAGACGTATGTCCGATGTTCGAACATCCACAAACGACGCTTGGGGTTCTGCACATCGAGCGTGCATTAAGGACATAAGCTTTCACCGTCCGCATAATCGCTACTTTCAACTTTCAACTATATTTTCTCTAGGAACATATCTAAACAAAGGAACTAAAGCGTGAGCTACGACATAATTTGCAAAAGGTCTTTTGACTATGTTCATGATAATTAAGTTCATCTTATGAACTCCCACTCGAGATAGACATCCCTCCGTCATCTAAGTGATTACATGATCCGAATCAACTAGGCCGTGTCCGATCATCACGTGAGACGGACTAGTCATCATCGGTGAACATCTTCATGTTGATCGTATCTACTATACGACTCATGCTCGACCTTTCGGTCTCCGTGTTCCGAGGCCATGTCTGCACATGCTAGGCTCGCAAGTTAACCCCAAGTGTTTTTGCTGTGTAAATCTGTCTTACACCCGCTGTATGTGAACGTAAGAATCCATCACACCCGATCATCACGTGGTGCTTAGAAGCTTATTTAACTGTAGCAACGGTGCACGGTCGGGGAGAACACTTCTTGAAATTTGTGTAAGGGATCATCTTATTTACTACCGCCGCTCTAAGTAAACAAGATGCATAAACATAATAAACATCACATGCAATTATATAGTGACATGATATGGCCAATATCATTTTGCTCCTTTGATCTCCATCTTCGGGCTCCATGATCATCATCGTCACCGCATGACACCATGATCTCCATCATCATGATCTCCATCATCGTGTCCTCATGAAGTTGTCTCGCCAACTATTACTTCTACTACTATGGCTACCGTTAGCAATAAAGTAAAGTAATTACATGGCGTTGTTCAATGACACGCAGGTCATACAATAAATAAAGACAACTCCTATGGCTCCTGCCGTTGTCATACTCATCGACATGCAAGTCGTGAATCCTATTACAAGAACATGATCAATCTCATACATCACATATCATTCATCACATTCTTCTTGGCCATATCACATCACATAGCATACCCTGCAAAAACAAGTTAGACGCCCTCTAATTGTTGTTGCATGTTTTACGTGGCTGCTTTGGGTTTCTAGCAAGAACGCTTCCTACCTACGCAAAACCACAACGTGATATGCCAATTGCTATTTACCCTTCATAAGGACCCTTTTCATCGAATCCGCTCCGACTAAAGTGGAGAGACGGCACCGCTAGCCACCTTATGCACCAAGTGCATGTCACCGGTGGAACTCGCCTCACGAAGAGTACGTAAGGTCGGTCCGGCCGCTTCATCCCACAATACCGTCAAACAAGATTGGACTAGTAACGGTAAGCATATTGAACAACATCAACGCCCACAACTACTTTGTGTTCTACTCGCAAAGAATCTACGCAATAGACCTAGCTCGATACCACTGCTGGGGAACGAAAGAGAAATTCAAAATTTTCCCACGTGTCACCAAGATCTATCTATGGAGAAACTAGCAACGAGGGAAAGGAGAGTGCATCTACATACCCTTGTAGATCGCTAAGCGGAAGCGCTCAAGTGAACGGGGTTGATTGAGTCGCATCGCCGTGATTCAGATCACCGATGATCAAGTGTCGAACGCACGGCACCTCCGCTGCTCAACACACGTACAGCCCGGTGACGTCTCCCACGCCTTGATCCAGCAAGGAGAGAGGGAGAGGTTGAGGAAGACTCCATCCAGCAGCAGCACAACGGCGTGGTGGTGATGGAGGAGCGTGGCAATCCCGCAGGGCTTCGCCAAGCACCAAGGGAGAGGAGGAAGAAGAGATGCAGGGCTGCGCCAACGAGAGGAGAAGTTCTCTTGTTTTATGGGCAGCCCTAGGCCTCTATTTATATAGGGGAGAGGGAGGAGGGTGCGCCCCCTCTAGGGTTCCCAACCCTAGAGGGGCGGCAGCCCCAAACCCATCTAATGGGTGGCGGCCACAAGGGGGAGGAGAGGAGGCGCATGGAGTATGGGCCTTAGGGCCCATCTCGCCTTAGGGTTTGCCCCTCTCCCTTTCTAGTCAAGATGGGCCATGGTGGGGCGCGCCTAGCCCACCTAGGGGCTGGTGCCCTCTCACACTTGGCCCATGTATGCCTCTTGAGCATGTGGCCCCACTTGGTGGACCCCGACCTCCCGGTGGTCCCAGACATTACCGATATCGCCCAAACCTTTCCTGTTACCAAAACAGGACTTCCCATATATAAATCTTTACCTCCGACCATTCCGAACTCCTCGTGACGTCCGGATCTCATCCGGACTCAACAACATTCGCAACCACATACAAGCTTCCTATATAACCCTAGCGCCACCGAACCTTATGTGTAGACCCTACGGTTCGGAGACATGCGCATGACCGAGACGTTTCTCCGTCAATAACCAACAGCGGATCTGGATACCCATGTTGGCTCCTACATGTTCCACGATGATCTCATCGGATGAACCACGATGTCAAGGACTCAATCGATCCCGTATACAATTCCCTTTGTCTAGCGGTATTGTACTTGCCCGAGATTCGATCGCCGGTATCCCGATACCTTGTTCAATCTCGCTACGCAAGTCTCTTTACTCGCTCCGAACACATCATCCCGTGATCAACCCCTTGGTCACATTGTGCACATTATGATGATGTCCTACCGAGGGGCCCAGAGATACCTCTCCGCTTACACGGAGTGACAAATCCCGCCTCGATCCGTGTCAACCCAATGGTCACTTTCGGAGATACCTGTAGTGCACCTTTATAGTCACCCAGCTTACGCCAGGACGCTTGATACACCCAAAGCACTCCTACGGTATCCGGAATTGCACGATCTCATGGTCTAAGGAAAAGATACTTGACATTAGAAAAGCTTTAGCATACTAACTACACGATCTTTGTGCTAGGCTTAGGATTGTCTTGTCCATCACATCATTCTCCTAATGATGTGATCCCGCCATCAATGACATCCAATGTCCATGGTCGAAACCGTAACCATCTATTGATCAACGAGCCAGTTAACTAGAGGCTTACTAGGGACATGGTGTTGTCTATGTATCCACACATGTATTGCTGTTTCCGGTCAATACAATTATAGCATGAATAATAAACGATTATCATGAACAAGGAAATATAATAATAACTAATTTATTATTGCCTCTAGGGCATATTTCCAACACAAACATCTTACAAGCCCCCGTGGGGTATATTCTTGGCTCCTCGCAGGGACAAAAGATGCGAATCCTAACGAGTCCTACCTACAGGGACCACCACGGTAGACGCCATCATCAACAGTGGGCCACCCGGTCCGGCGCCAACCCCATCCAGATCAGGGGCGGCGACGACCTGACGAGCCCGCCCTGCTCCGGGAGCGGCGCAGGCTCGGAGGCTCGTAGCTGTCGTCGCTCCTCTCCGGCATCGCGAAGAGCTCGGCGGAGTCGCTGGATCCTCCGGCGCCTTCGTCACCTGAGGAGCTGCCAAGGGAGTGGTCGGCCGGCCTCTGCCTCACCGCAGCAGGACCTCGACCACCTCTCCCGGGGCAGCACTCAGCCGACGACCCTCCGCGTCAAGACCTTGAAGGACACCACCAAGCACCATCGACTCTGTGTGGATCGCGGGCGCCTCGTCCCCGCAGAATTGGGCGACCTCGCCCCAGCCTCGAGTCATGAAGACCTCGCCTGGGCACCATCACGACCTCTGCCTGTCATGAGGGCGCCAGCAGCCGGGCGTGTTGCAGCCAGAGTCCCAGGGGTTCCCTCCCGACGACGGAGGCGAAGAAAGAAGGAAGAAGAATCCAAGACTTTGAGGCTTGGCGACGGAAGCACGAACTCCCGGCAGAGCCTCGGCGTGGACTCTAGGGGAAGACGACACCTTCGTGACCCGCCGGCGTGCCGGGCGGCGCTTGGGCGCCTGCATCGCCTCCGCTGAGCCTCCAACCTGCAGCAGATAAGGGAAGAGGAAACCCGGTGGCGGCCGGACGCACCAGGCATGGGCGCCTCTGGCGAGCGCCTTGCCCCGACACTGAGGGCAAGCTGCTTTTGGGGGAGCAGGTCAGATCCTCTTGAGGAGCCTTTCCTTTCTTCCGTGGAGAACCGCGGATCGGAGCCATGGCAACCAGATTTAAACGAGGAGGAGGAGAAGCGTAGGATGGATCGAAGGGCGCGCCGTTCCTGCACTTATAGCCGGGCGAAGGCCAACCGCCGGCCTCCATGATCACCGTAATCATGACCGACTCTACATGCAGGACTTTACGAATCCGGTAGTTACCGAGGCATCATGGGGAAGCAGTGCACGCGCCCAATCAACCGCCACGCTGGCGCCCAAGGTCAAGGCTGTTAGGGGCTCGCGACGCTCAGACTTCTGCCCTTTCGCCTCACCGCTGGGCTGTTTCGGGCGCGCCAGGCCTGGGCTACTGTCGGCGCTTCCGGGAATGGGGGTCCCAGACTTGCTCGCTCGCGCCTGCTGCGGCGTGGCTCAAGGAGGCCCAACACGACCCATCTTCATCAACGCAAGCTCAAGACCATCGCGAGGCCAAGATTGCGGGCGGACGACAAGGAGCTTCTCGTGCACGGCCTCGTCAGCTGGGCTCATGAGGAGGCGGAGAGTTCAAGGCAGGTACTCGCGAGGTGCCCATGCCGCAAGCCATGATTTACCAAGGGCGCCAGATGGCGCCAGCCACAAGAAGGCCCACCTTTCCTCTTTGGTGCAAAGGGAGCAAGCGCAGGCGAGAGCATCAAACAAAGGCGTCCGTTTTGGTGTAACAAGACCAAGACCAGCCCAACGGCAGGAAGGGAGTCATCGTGGAGCCCAAGCAGGCGTCATCACTAGAGCCTTTGGCAGGCGAGGACCAACTTTAGTCAGGATAAGTGTACCCGCTGTTCCCCTTCAAAATGGCCAATTGTTGGCGCCCTTCCCGCTCAATATTTGGGAAGAGGCCCAGGGCCTTCGCCTATAAATAGGAGTAGCCACACTCAGACTTAGGGCATCTTGGAGACACATCTTGGAGAGACGATCCGAGATCCGGAATCCTCATTAAGAAACCAGTAGCTAGGGTGATTGAACACCACCTAGCAGTTCATCACACCCGCCAAGAACAGACCCTCGCGAGGCTGTTCTTCCTTGTATTGTCGCTCATCGGCCCAAGAGGCAATCCACCACACCACACACTGGAGTAGGGTATTACACCACAATGGTGGCCCGAACCAGTATAAATCTTGTGTCTCTTGTGTTGTTCCGTTAGTAGTTTAGGTCCCTGCGATTCGGTGAGGTGCGATACGGTGGAAGGTTGGATCTCCGCGCGCACCCCAGTGTTCGAACCTTAAGGGTCTGCCGGAACTCGAAATCCGATAGTTATGTTTGGTCCTGAGGACATGGGAGAAGTCTTGCTGTTAGTAGTCATGTGAATTTGGTATTCGTTCGATATTTTGATGAGATGTATGTTGTCTAGCCTCTAGTGGTGTTATGCGAATGTCGACTTCATAACACTTCACCATTATTTGGGCATAGAGGAAGGCATTGGGAAGTAATAAGTAGATGATGGGTTGCTAGAGTGACAGAAGCTTAAACCCTAGTTATGCGTTGCTTCGTAAGGGGCTGATTTGGATCCATATGTTTCATGCTATGGTTAGGTTTACCTTAATACTTTGTTGTAGTTGTGGATGCTTGCAATAGAGGTTAATCATAAGTGGAGTGCTTGTTCAAGTAAGAACAACACCCAAGCACCTGTCCACCCACATATCAAATTATCAAAGTACCAAACGCGAATCATATGAATGTGATGAAAACTAGCTTGATGATATTCCCATGTGTCCTCGGGAGCGCTTTTCCTTATATAAGAGTTTGTCCAGGCTTGTCCTTTTCTACAAAAAGGATTCGGCCACCTTGATGCACTTTGTTTACTTTTGTTACTTGTTGCTCGTTACAAATTATCTTATCACAAAACTATCTGTTACCACTTATTTCAGTACTTGCAGAGAATACCTTGCTGAAAACCGCTTATCATTTCCTTCTGCTCCTCGTTGGGTTCGACACTCTTACTTATCGAAAGGACTACGATAGATCCCCTATACTTGTGGGTCATCACTTTTTCACATAAGCATCGCAGCTCCAAACTTTAAGAAACGACAACTTGCGTTTCTTGCCAAACCACAGTTCATATGGTGTCGTCTGAACGGATTTAGATGGTGCCCTATTTAGCGTGAATGCGACCGTCTCTAAAGCATAACCCCAAAACTATAGTGGTGAATCGGTAAGAGACATCATAGATCGCACCATATCTAATAAAGTGCGGTTATGATGTCAGACACACCATTACGTTGTGGTGTTCCAGGTGGCGTGAGGCGCGAAACTATTCCACATTGTTTCAAATGAAGACCAAACTCGTAACTCAAATATTCACCTCCACGATCAGATCGTAGAAACTTTATTTTCTTGTTACGATGATTTTCCACTTCACTCTGAAATTCTTTGAACTTTTCAAATGTTTCAGACTTATGTTTCATCAAGTAGATATACCCATATCTGCTCAAATCATCTCATGAAGGTCGAAAATAACGATACTACCATGTAGCCTCAACACTCATCGGACCGCATACATCAGTATGTATTATTTCCAACAAGTATGTTGCTCGCTCCATTGTTTCGGAGAACGGAGTCTTAGTCATCTTTCCCATGAGGCATGGTTCACAAGAATCGAGTGATTCCAAAAGCCCATCAGCATGGAGTTTCTTCATGCGCTTTACACCAATATGACCTAAACGGCAGTGCCACAAATAAGTTGCGCTATCATTATTAACCTTGCATCTTTTGGCTTCAATATTATGAATATGTGTATCACTACTATCGAGATCCAATAAAAATAAACCACTCATCAAGGGTGCATGACCATAAAAGATATTACTCATATAAATAGAACAACCATTATTCTCTGATTTAAATGAATAACCGTCTCGCATCAAGATCCAGATATAATGTTCATGCTTAACGCTGGCACCAAATAACAATTATTCAGGTCTAAAACTAATCCCGAAGGTAGATGTAGAGGTAGCGTGCCGACGATGATCACATCGACCATTTCCCACACGCATCGTCACCTGCTCCTTCGTCAATCTTCGTTTAATCTGTAGCCCCTGTTTCGAGTTGCAAATATGAGCAACATAACCAGTATCAAATACCCAGTCGCTGCTACAAGCATTAGTAAGGTACACATCAATAACATGTATATCAAATATACCTTTCACTTTGCCATCCTTCTTATCCGCCAAATACTCGGGGCAGTTCCGCTTCCAGTGACCAGTCCCTTTGCAGTAGAAGCACTCAGTCTCAGGCTTAGGTCTAGACTTGGGCTTCTTCACTTGAGCAGCAATTTGCTTGCCATTCTTCTTGAAGTTCCCATTCTCCCCTTTGCCCTTTTTTCTTGAAACTAGTGGTCTTGTTGACCATCAACACTTGATGCTCCTTCTTGATTTCTACCTCCGCAGCCTTTAGCATT